>CAUYPK010071099.1:0-28728 GCA_963574355.1 Loris lydekkerianus | reverse complement strand
AATTATAGGATCAAATGGCAGGTCTATTTTTAGGTCTCTAAGTATTCTCCAAACATCCTTCCAGAAGGGACGTATTAGTGGGCATTCCCACCAGCAGTGTAGAAGTGTGCCCTTTCCTCCACATCCACGCCAACATCTCTGATTTTGGGATTTTGTTATGTAGGCTACTCTTACTGGGGTTAGGTGATATCTCAAAGTAGTTTTGATTTGCACACACTTTCTGAGCAGGAATGTCTGTGTGATTATCTTAGCCAGATTTCAGCATTGTTGGGTATGTTAAGGGCAGATGATTCATCTCTTTAGTTTGCTGGTTTTCAAATCAACAGGAACTGTACTTGACAACCATACCTGAGAAGCCTCATGCACACCTGGGCCTGATGCAGATGCCTAGATACTTGAACCTGAGTATGATACCGCAATGGGATGAGACTGGTGCTTGGAAGGACATGAGTGCATTTTGTGTTTTGTAGGAATGTAAATAATCTATGGCTGGAGGGTAGACCCTAGAAGCTAAAACAAAATGGCTGCAAATTCTTGGACACTGTTCTCATTAAGAGGGGAGCCTGTGTCTCTTTCTCAGTGGTGTGCTGGAGCTGGCTCACACACATTCCTGAGAAACCAGTGTGCACATCTTGTCCCAGCAACCTGTTCAGTGATGTTCTGTCAGTAGCTTAAAATCAGTCATAGTGGAAGTTTTCATACAACAGAAATTGGCAAATGCTAAAAACCAGGACTTTCTTCCTGGAAAGGTTGTCAAACATTCATCAGCACACAATTACCTATATTGAAAAATTCCCAGGATGTTGGTCAGGGCAGAGTAGAGTTTGATTGGCTGCAGGCTTCCTTCTCCACTCACACTCACTACTTAGATTGCTTTGCAGGTCTAGATGGAGAAGTGGCAAGCATTACCCAAATGTGTTAAGTCATTCATCAGGGAGAGGTGACAATTCTCTAAATTCTGCATCCACAGCTATGACTTTATGTGTGGGATGACTTAACCCAGCAATTCTCAGAGTGTGGTCCAGAGATCTCTTTGAGAGGGGGTTTCCAAAATCAAACTATTACTTTCATACTAATACTAAGATATATAATTTGCTTTTTTCACTCTTATTTTCGCATGAAAATTTAGTGTTTTCCATTGTACATGTGAAAGACTTCATACTTCCATAAACTCAAGATTTTCCAAATGGCCAAGGCATAATGTTATAAAGTTATGCATAGAAAAAAGTTCCATTTAAAATACAAGATCAACTAATGAACCTTAATGTAACGAAATCTGTAAAGTTAGTTGATATGGTTTCAGAATCTTCATTAGGACTAGTGAACAAGTTTTGGTGTAATAATAAATCAGCACTGTTGAGTTTTGGTGTAATGCCAAAAAAAGAATATTCATAATAATCTGAAAAGACTGTTAAAATACTTATTGCTTTCCCATTGCCTTTTATTTTCATACATAGCCAGATTTTCTTCATATATTTCTATCAAAACAGCAGATCTTGGCAGACAGAATACAGAAGCAGATATGGGAATTCCACTATCTTCTATTAAGCCAGGCAAAAAGGTTTAAAAAAATCTAAAGTAACATCACTCTTCTCACTAATTGATTTTGTTTTGGTTAACATAGTTATTTTTAATTAAAATGTTATTTATGCTAATATGAATGGGCTTACTGTTATTTTCAAATAAATAAAGTATTTCTTCCTTTTCATTTCCAAGATGGTAAAGATGATATCTATAACCCATTTACAGATAAGTTATTGGGAAACATCAGTTCTTTTTTTTTAGCATCAGTTATTTTGAAGAGACTTAGAGGTGGGAAACTACTGGGTAACCCCATCACCACTGTCTGCACAGCAGCCGTTAGCTTGGACGAGGTGTAGATCCCATCTCTGGATTGGTGGGAGGAGAGAAAGTGAGTTGTGCTATTAAGGGGTGAAAAGACTTGCAAGACGAATCTCAACGAATTTGTCAGGGATGAGAATCTGGGTTTTGGGGGAGCTAAGGGACTTTTCCAGAGATAACCTTGTATTTAACTGTTCAGAGAGGAGACACAGGAACCTCATGTCCCACATTCGTTTTGCTGAGCGATTTCTCTGAGGATGCCCGCAGGGTACCACACACAGCTAGATGCTTGGCAAGTGATTTCTGATGCTGGTATTGGGGATAGTCCTGGGGACACCTGGATTAACCATGTGCCTCCATGGGAGAGTTCTGGCTCTCAATTGGCTTCATGTCCACCACAGACCAGCTTAGCACTTATCAGCTGTGATACTTTACAGATCTTCAAATATTGAGTGATTTAGTCCTACATTTTGTAATTTTTCTGCTCTCAATACTATGTTTCCTGGAGACCTCAGCAATTCCTACCCATGTTCTTGGGGTTAATAGGGGCAGACTGGAACGCTCCAGGGAAGTTTAGCAGTACAATGGCTGCTTACAAATACCGCCCCCCCTCCTATTGCCACTGCTGCTGCTGCTGCTGCTGAACACTTACTGAGCACTTACTGTTTTCCAAATACTGTACAATGGCCCACCACACAATAGACAGCAGAGCTCACTAGGGGCTGGAGAAGGGCGCTACTGGTCCTTCTGGCTGATTGGATTCACTGTCTACCTGGGTGGCCTGGGGTTGGGACAGATAGCATGGCAAAGTGCTCAGCTGTCACCCAGACAACCCAGCAGACGTACTCACCTTTTCATGTTTGGTCTTTCTGATTTAAAAAATAAAACAAAGCCAAGCCCATCTGAAGTAAGAGCTTTTAGTCTGGGGATATCTGGTTTTAAAAGCCTTCTTTCTAGTTTAAAGGTTGCAAATGGTCTGAATGTCTGTGTCCCCCTCAAATTCATATAGTGACAATCCCACCCCCCAATGTGGTGGTGTTGGGGGGTGGGGCCTTTGGCAGATAATTAGGTGCTGAGGGTGGATTCCTCACGAACAGGATCAGACCCAGGAGAGCTAGCTCACCCTTTCTGCCATGTGAGGACAAAGGGAGAACCAGGACACTGAAACTGCTGGCACCTTGATCTTGGATTTAAGACTCCAGAACAGTGAGAAATAAATTTCTGTCTTTTAGAAGCTTCTGGATCTGTGATATTTTGTTACAGTGGTTCAAACAGACTAAAACAAAGGCTGATGTGAAATATTCCTTTTCCCTCTCTACTTGGAAAAAGGCAGGGGACCATTTAATGGATTTCCTCTCCTGGTGGGAGAGGGAAGGTGGCCTCCACTCGGGGTAGCAGACAATCTTCCCTGGGGCATGCTTACTGAAAAGTCACAGCTTTTGTTTGTTTTGTTTTGTTTCTTCAATTCTACTGGGATATGGGGCAGGTATTGATTATTTACTTGTTATTTGAAAGCTACGAAAAGGTCTGCGTGATCCCAAGACTTTCCCAAACAGCCTTTTGTGGTGCCTGCCACGCCCCCCATTAGCAGAACTCCTCAGGGACCTTTGGGAGCCGTGTTCACTTTAGCTGACTGGACACATTTTCACGCTCATTTGCACACCTTAGGAATTGGTCCCTGTTCAGCAGGCCGCCCACACCCAGTGGCTGGCACCCAGTGCTCTCCGGCTGCCCTGAGTTCCTTGCCAAGTCCCTCACCACCTGACACATAAATGTCCTTGACCTTAATTCTCACCCTGAGACTTATCTGCCCCATGTCCCAGTTCCTTTGACTCCTTTCCCAGACTTTAAATCATTAGGTAACAGATAACTATGCATTAGGCCTGGGGTTTTAAATTGTGTGCTAAAGGACAAAAGGGCTTTGGGACCACTGTAGTGCTCAGGGAGGGGCCTGGATGGGAGGGCCAGAGGCCCACAGTTTCATCATACCAGCCAGGGGCCACTGTGTGTGTTTTTATAGCACTGCGTCCTTATAAGCATCCCTTTGAAGGGTCTCATTGCTTTAAAAAAGATACTTGGGGAGCGCTTCATGAGACTAAGTTAACTTGTGCAGATGAGCATCAGAGCATCACAGTGGGTCCAATCAGCTTCACTCTAATAGCCTAGAGGACTAGAAAGTGTCAGGGGCCACCCTGCACCTCCTTCTTAACTTTGCATGCCCTTCTCTGGTTGTTGGTTCCTGTCACTCAGGGTCTTGAGGGGGAAAACAATCACATGGGGTTTCGTACAAGTGAAGGGCCGAGTGGCTGAGACACAAATCCCTTTATCTTGGTCTTTTTTCAAAAACAGTTTTTATTGTGAAATAAACTCACAGATGACAAGACGCACAAAACAAAATTGCATCGTTCCAAAATTGATCACTAAGTGAACACTCACATAACCACAACCCGGGTCAGGAACAAGAACCTGACCTATACTTCACGGTCTCCTCAGCCCTGCTGTTTCCACCTGTCACAGCCCTCCCCAGCTCCCCCTAAATGAGCCCCTTTCCTGAGCTTTCTGATAATCACTCCCTGGCTTTTCACCTTAGCAGTCAGCCCTCAACATTACAATTTAGTCTTATCTGTCTTGGAGCTTTATATTCGTGGGGAAATGCAACCTAGCTTCTCTTGCTCAATATTATCATCTTGCTTTCTTCCTCACTACTCCTCTTTCCCAGGAAATACATTCTAACATCTGAGGAAGGGTCGTGGTCACATTTCTACAGCTTTAGAGTGACAGTGAGATGAAGTAGTTGAAGGACAGTGGTTTTTACCAAACTGTCTAGCTTGGAGGGAATGACAGTGGGTGAGTGGTGAAGTGAAGGCAGCATTGGCATGATTAGTATTTATGAAGGACCCTTCAGGGAAGCACTTTCTATTTTAACTTCACAGATGCTTACAATTCTTGAGAAACAGGTATATGGCAAATAAACGTGTCTGTGTCTTTCTTTTCTTCTTCTTCTAAAATATCCTCGATTAAGGACACAAAGGGACATATATTATTCTAGGATTGCCCAGAAAGACAAGGGCAACAGGGAATGTGAGCATCGCCCTCTGTCTTGGGTCTAGCCTCCTGCCCACTCGGCCCCTACCTCTTTCTGATGGTGAATGTTGAGAGATGGTGATGGATGGTTTGTCACAAATAGTTTTCAATTTACCAAAGTGCATCTGGCTCTCTTGGAACCTCTTTGAAATGCTTTTAGAACAACATGGAGAATGGAATTTAACAATTCTCCACAGCTGCAGTCAGAATACAGTGACCCCAAGAGCAGCTGGGGGCAGTTATTTTCATGTTTTTATACTTGCTCTTTCCCTAAAAACCCTTTCAGAAGATTCTGGAAAGTCCTGTGGCATCCACATTACTAGAAACTGCGTCTGGAGCAGATTCTTGGATTCTAGGCCCTTGTCCAAAATTCGACAAATATTTGTCTCTACTTCTCACCAGCAACGTGGCCTTTCAGAAGTACCCTAGCTGTGCCCTCCCACCCCAGCCAACAGGCAGGCATGTGGAAGTGCGTGGCCTGTGGCAGCCACAAGTAGTGAAGGGAACCTGCACACACACATGGCTGGGCCCTGGCCTTGGCTGAAGCTTGAATCAGCTCCACAATCTTGGCTCAAAGTTTCTCTCTCATGGCCTGTTTCCCATATCTGCAACATAAGGAGGTTGTGTAGAAGATCTCAAAAGGCCCTTTCTGTAGGGAGTTTTCACTGATGTTCTAAGACAAGAACTTGATTACAGCAAAAGGTAGGGATCCTGGCTCTGGCAAAGCTGTTTGTACATGGAAACAGAATAGTAGACAGAATTAGCTAGCAAGCTTTAGTGGATGACCAAGGATGCTATTATAAAACAAAGCAAAATGGAACAGCTCTCCCAGTCTTTCCCACAACAAATAAACAATTCTCTCTTCCAGCTATGTTTGCCTGTAATGTCATCAATAGATCCTTCCTTGTCTTTTTGCAACTGTGGTGATTTTCTAGAGTTTGATTATTTAAAAAGGTGCAAATATCTCTAAAAGAAGAAATAGATAATGCTGTGATCAAGGGAATTAGTGGACTCAACAAGGGGCAGACATAGCATCACCCGCAGCCACATGCTTGTGAAGCAGGTCAGAGCAATTCCTTAGCTTGGAGGGACATATTCCAAACCAGCACTTCTCAAACTTCAGTGAGCCTATGAGTGACCTGGGAGACCTTGCAAAATGTAAATTCTGATTCACTAAGTCCCGCATAGGACCTGGGAATCTGCATGTCTAACAAACTTCCAGGTGACTGTTGATGCTGCAGCTCTACAGAACATAGCTGATGTAGCAAGAGTCTACAATGCATGACTCTATCTCTTGAACACACCTAACTGGACTGCAGGGGCTTGGCACTTGACTCCAAGCTAGCCGGTCTGCAAGCTCAGCTCTGATCAAAATGGGATAGTGGGCCAGTTAGGAATTTAGACAGGAGAGATGGGCAGTGATGTCAGAAGTGGAAGTAGAAAATACACAGACACACAGACAGAAGCTGACTCATTTTCATAATCAGAGAGTACAACTCTGTGAAGACTCTCTTCAATAGGTTGAAAGGGCTGAATTGTCAGTCTAGATCTTGAACATTGAGTGACCTTCTGGTTCTTGATCCCACCAATTTTGCTGGACTCTACTTAATCTTTATCCATTGGGCCTGGCTGCTGAAATATTTTTAAGGTTCCAGGGGGTCAACTGCATAACTAAGGATGGAATCCTGAAGAATCCTGTTGAATCCTGAAGACTCCAGGTTGAATAGAGAAATCTGAAGTTTAAGTAATGATGTATACCTGGGTATGGTCCATAGTGAGTGAGGGGCCTTAGGTTTGCTGCCTGGGTTGCTTAAAAACTTTGGACACTTGAAGGCAGAGTATGTGGGGTGAGGAGTATGCAGAGACGTAAAAGGATAAAGAAGAGTCAGATGTCACAATTCGTCCAGGGTCGCTCAAGAATTTTGTCAATACTGTCAATCTATTCGTAGAGATTCAGATTATCTATCCACCTGCCACTTCCTAGAATGTTTTTATTTCCTCTACATTCTCATGGCTGCTGAGAGAACGCTGACACAGAACATGGCACTTACCCCCTGCTGCAGCAGCTTGGCGCAGAAGTGGAGAGCTGATCCAAATTGGGCCAATATGCTTTTTTCCCAGGAATTTGGAATTGGGTCTGAGAGTCAACTTAGACTTCTGGTTATCAGGATCTGTGTTATGTAAAACTCTGGAGCCAATGAAAAATGTTTTCCACAACATGGTTTGGCAAACAGGAAGAATAAATCTACAGCATAAGAGAGGAAATGGAAGAGATACACTGAAAAAAAAAAAAAAAATGAAGCAAATGCACAGAGTGAAGAAAAACCTGGTTCCCTACATGATTTCAGTTCTTGTTCTCAATGGTTTCCGAGACTAAATTGCGTCCACTCTTATATTCTTGGGGATGTTCTAATATCCCTTTAACAAATTGTTGTTTGTGGTTTAAGACATTGCAAGTGGGGCTCTGTCACTTGCAGCCGAGAAAGTCCTAATTAAAGCTCCCTTCTAGATAAGGTCTGGAATTGAGGCAGACCCTCCTGGTTTAACTGATGGTAGATGGAAGGGATGGTGGGCCCAGATTAATATGGAGAGCTCCACTTCTCTGTTGTTTCTCATAGTCCCCTGACTTCTGGCTGGAGGTTCCATCCTACCTATCCTTCCATCCACCCATATATTCATCTATACTTATATCTTCTAGCCATCTAGGAAGGATTTCCTGATCCCCTTCAAAGGACAGGTACTCTGTTAGTGTCTACTCTGTGACCTTGGGTTACGCCTATTGGTGGTGTGCTCATATTTAGCAGATGGTATTATTTATATTAAGTCCTAGAACTACAGTAATGCATAGCAGGCCCATTTTATCATGTTTTGATTCTCCTTTCCCAACATTTCCTTCTATTTGGTGCAAATGCTCAATGTGTAAATAGAACAACTCCCTTTTGGGAAATGTCTTACATCTGATGTCCCAAATGCTTTAAGTGCTTAATTTTGTTTTTATTTGAAATAGGGAAAGGTGGCTCCATGTTCCCATCCAGACTCAAAACAGCAGACACCCATTCCTATTGTTATGCTTAGGATCTAACAGCTTCTTTGCCTCAATTTTCTTTATTCTTGTCTGTGAAGGCTTAGGTGCTAATTGAGAGGGGAACATAGGTCAGCTTGGCTTTCAGCTGTCCTAACCTTGGTTAGGACCCTAGCTCTTTCCCAAGTATCCTGGGCTCTCAGAGTCAAACTTTTATTTACTTTCTGCCAAAGACTCCCACGAAAGTTTCATCTCTGAATTTAAGCCTGGTCCTTAAAGTTAGAGCTTTTCCCATAAATAGACCTTCTCAGGAGTCCTCGCCAAGAGACCCATACTATGAGAATAAAGTGAAAGGGAAGGCTGGTTGGACTTAGCATGCCTTGTCTTAATTGGTTGTAGATGATCTCAGAATCCCGAGATAGCACTGATAAGCTTTAGGACCCTGACAAGTAAGAGGCCTAAAAGTACTCTTTCAAGTAAGAGTTAGCTTACTTGAAGTGTAAACAGTCAAGCCTTTGGAAGAGCAAAAGGAAAACTGTCTTGTGTGGTGGGATATGATCTGGATATAGTAGTGGTTCTCAAACTTGAATAACGTGGGGAATTTTTAAAAAGCATGAATCCTGGGCTTCATCAGAGCAAATGAATTAGACTGTATAGGGCTAGGGTCCGGGAAAGGTGCTATTAAAATCTCCCCCAGGTGTTTTTTTTTTTTTTTTTTTTTTCGTCAAAATTGAGGGTGAGAACTCTTGGTCTAAGAGATAAATGAGAAATGGCTATCTAAAATGAGAAGATGAGAAAAGCCTGTGATTATGATGACTTTCCCCAGAGATTTATAACTTTGAAGCTGCTCTTGGCAGGACAGAGAAGCCAGGAGGGCCTGGTGCACACTATTACTGAGGATGCCACCTTACTTAACACCTATGAGTTGAATATTGTCCTAAACAGTGAATCAGAAAAAGATACCCACCAAGGGCCTGGGTCAACCAGAGTCTGAGAATGTTCTGGTGTTCAGGAAGTACCACTGCCCTGTTGGTAACTCCCAGGAGGCGTGTTGAAGTGGAAATGATTAGGGGAGTAGAAGAGGCTGCTACTAAGACTGGGGGGCACACAGGGGCAGCTCTGAGCAGCTGTGGATTCCGTGTGATGTGTGATGAGCCCCGAAGGAGAAACACTCCACAGCTAAGCAGAAGGGTGCGATGGGCTGGCCATCTCTTGCATCAGCTGGGGAGTAGGTGGGCCACTGTGCCTGATTCTTCACTTGAGGGGATCCATGATAAATATGAAAAAGGGTTTGTGATCCTTGAAGGTCTATAGAGAGAAAGTTGACAGTTCCTTACCAGTTTTCATATTCTTGATGGCATCTGATCCTCACCTCCTCTGGGAAGGGAGGCCAGGCAGGAGGGGGTGGTTTCTTCTGTATGACCTCAGCAGGAAGGATAGGGGTTGTGACTTCTCTTTGGGGCACAAGAGCAGAATTTTCTGGGAGTGTCTCTCAGGCCAGAGTAAAATCATTAGATTCTTTAAGCATTTTAATATCTCCATTACCATATGTAATCCAGAGTAAAAATAATACTCGGTTATACAATAAATATGAGTAAATCTAATAGAATTCTTATGTGATTACGTTGGTGTTTTTTTCATTTGTTAAAGTATTAATTCTTCTTCAATTTTTTTTCTTATACTCTTTTTGGAGTCCTTGGCAATTGAAATCCTTGGCATGGCTGGTGCCTTCAGCACCTGCCTAGAGGCCAGTTGGGCCCACTGGGCTATGTGTCATCAACGCATGGCTGTGTGTTCTCAGTGAGACCAGCAGGAGGTGCCCTTTTCTCTGAAGATCCCCAGCCCTGAACTGGATGGGGACTGACAGGCCCTTGAAGCTGTTTCCTGACATTTTTTGAATAACAGAGCAAGAAAAGCAAACCGACAGCCTTTGCTCCCTTATTCACCCCTCATTAATTTGCTGGGTGGGGGTGGGGGGCACAGTGTGAGCTCTTAGAGCAGTGATTTGGGGACAGCAGTCTGGGTTTCAACCTTGGCTGTGTCCCTTTCTATGGAGCAGTCTTTACCTTCTTCATTGACTAAATGGTGTAGCTGCAGACCTCAGGAGACTCTGTGAGGACTGCAGCTACACCATTTAGTGTACTTCACCTAGATGGTGAAGTGCACGAGGGCCAGCCACTTAGTCATCTTCTTTACTACAAGTTGAGTATCCCTTAACTGAAATGCTTGAAACCAGGAATGTTTTAAATTTTGGAATATTTGCATTGTCTACTGACTGGTTCAGCATCCCTAGTCTTAAAATCCAACATTTGAAATGCTCCAATGAGCATTTTCATTGTGTATCATGTTAGTACTCAAAAAGTTTCAGATTTTGAATTTTTGGATTAGGGGTACTCAACCTGAATTTCATTCTTGGTGCTTGCAGAGTGCCTGGCACATAGTGAGGACTCAATAAGTATTCACTGATTTTGTGATTTCTTTATTCCCACTCTTGTTCTTAGAGCTGTAATCCTGAGAAGATAGATAACAGTGTGGAAAGTTCCTGATCCTTCACTCATGGGTAGAGTGGGTGGGGGGCTCTCCCCAATGGCTGGAGTGTCTGAGGGGCTGGTCCCTTGCAAATTTTGTTTGGAGGTCAGGAATTTGAACTTAATGGCACTGAATCTGAACTTGGGCTATGTACACAGCATTTTACACTCTATGGTAGGGAATATTCAAATGACTAGTCAATTGATTGATTTACTGAACGCTCAGAGATAGTGATGTTGATTTGAGTAGGTGTTTCCAGCAAGGGACTGGGGTAAGAGCCAGGATAAGAATCTGGCCTGAAGTGGTAATGTTGCTGGAATTGCTTTCTCCAGTAGGTCCTTGGGTCTTAGGGATTGGAAAAATGAACCCATAAACCACAGACCAGTGGTAAGATAGGATATATCAGATAGAGAAAGTGATAGAAGGAAAGAAAGGCACCAGAGCTTCTGGCAGAAGGAAAGACCCAAGTGGGAAGTCTCCATATGGGTCCTTTTGTCTAGGGGTGAAAAGTCTTAAGAATTCCATTTGGCCAGGACTTTGTAGATGGGAGACACCTTTTTGATGTTAATGAGAGTATTAACAAATGAACTAGTGCAGTCCCTCTAGGTCAGGATAAAATGGCAGGGCCTTCCCTTCAGAAGAGGCCTAGTAGTTTACATGAAATTGCCCAGGCCTAGGAAATGGGGGTTCTCTGTCCAGCCCTGAATAGGGGGAGGGAGCCCTGATCAGTAAGAGGGCACACTGCTGACCTTGTTTTATTTTTATCCAGGTGTGGAGCAGTATGATGTTCAGGTTTCGGTTTGTAAGACAGTGAGAGCTGAGCTTTGGGTCCCATTTGCAAGGTCTTAACTCTTCACTCTCACATAGGGATGGGATGGCACAGAGAAGGGTATAAAGGGGTGATTGGGATGAAAGGATCTGGAATGCACTGTGCTGCCATGTTTGGTTTTGGGGGCTGGAGTCTACAGGTGACATGTTCTCAGATGGAAGTGAAGGGACAGAATTCTAACACCTCAAGGAGACTGGGAGTGCTAGCTCACCACCCAAGCCATTTAGCATCATCTTCAAACCTTCAGCATGTGTCACTCTCTCACTTTCCTCGTTTGAGGTCCCTGGAATCCTAGAGGAGCATTATGTTTCAGGGTTGCTGCACTGCTCCGGCATTTCAGCATACATTTTCTGGTGCTTCACTGATGGCTCTTCAGAGGGAAAGAGAAGGAAGGTTTGTTGTTGGTTTTTAAAAAGTTGACATTTATTTTGCAGCTGAGATGAGTGGGCCCCACATTCTGGTCTTTTTTGGCTACCTCACGGCTCAGAGCACCACATCACTGTCTCCTGGGAAGAGCAGACAGTTTCTAGACTGGCCTTTGATGTTTGGTTGGCTGGGCTTCTGGTTCCCTGTGCATCTCATTCCAGGGATCTCAAACAAGGAAATCGAGAGAGTGACTCATGCTGAAGGTTTGAAGATGATTCTAAACGGCTTGGGTAGTGAGCTGGCACTCCCAGTCTCCTTGTTACAATTGTCCTTTGATTTCCAGCTGAGAACATGTCAACTGCAGCCGCCAGCCCCCAGAACCAAGCATGGCAGCACAGCACAGCAGTAGAGGTGCCTGGCCACCCAAAGCACATGGTATTAAAGAGGATGAACCAGGGAGTATAGATTATAAAACCAGTGTCTTAATGTTAAGGAAGACGGGAGCTTTGAGAAAACAGGAGACCCCAAAACTCAAACAAGAGATGGAATGTATGTGGCTGCAATACCACGGAGATGTCAGTTATCACCCAGATTGTGTGGAGAATTGAGACTCTTTCTAGGGGAAATGCATAAGAATTAACAAGCTGCTCTTCACAGAGTTGGGTGCTGGTAGGGATAACACAGCTTTAGAGTATCATTTGTCTCACAGCTTGTACTACTCCCAGAGTGGACAACTTTTGTGCAGGAATAAAATCACTGGCAAGTGTTTGAAAGAAGTCTTTACTTGTCAGAATGAGCACCACACCCTAAAATTGACCGACTTCAGCATTTCAGTGTGAACTCGAGCTTCAAGATCCTTCTCAACAGTACTGACCTTGGTCCCCTTGTCTTCATAAAAGATTGTAAGGTTTTAGTGAACATTTCTCAGTTGCATCCACCTGAGATAGTTATTGCTAGCCAGGTTGTGCCAATTTTGCTTGTAGTTGGTGTTTAAATAGAACTGGACCTAGATCCTAGTCTGTTGATTATTGATAAATTAGCAATAATATTTCTTTTGCTTTTTATACCCACCTTTATTTCCTCAAAACCTCAAAATCAGAATCCTTGAAAATAATCCAGTCTTGCTCCAAAAGTCTCTGGAATGATCTGGACTCTCTGTGGTTTCCATGTGCCACAATGCACATGAGCAAACCCCTGCCTCTCCTGCTCTGGAAAATGTTCCGACCTAAGCATCTGGTTCTTCTGAACACTCTCATTCCATACACAGACTAATTATTAGCTTGGGGAGGCTCTGTTCTTTTTTTCATGTGTTGGGATCCTTGCCTACATAAATGAAGTCAGGAAAGATACAAAGATGTTACGATGTCTCTATTTTCTTCTTTCGGGACTGGGTTCACCTAAAAGATGTCAGTGCAAATTGTTGGCTACCACTCCATGGCATTTAATTATTCTTGACATTTAATCTATCATGGTGTGAAAAGGGAAAAAAAAAAAAAAAAAAGGAAAGGAAAATGCCACCTGTCTCCTCCTCCTCTTCCAAGAGAAACAATATAATAATTAAGACGGTGACTCAAGTTCTAAGAATAATGAGAAACCGCATGAAGACTGGCATCGTATTACTCTCAAAAACATTAACAGAAACTAAATTCTGAGGCTATGTGCCCCTATTTCTTTGTTTTTTCCTGTCCAGATCATCATGAGTCACTGTCCTTTATCAATGAAAAAAATAGTTTAATTTAAATAAGCCAATACTATTTGGAGGTAGTTTATCACCTCACAGCTTTCATTCACAGTCACGTGGAACTACACAACTTTCTTTTTGTGTAATGGAGCAGGAAGTCTCATTGAGTTGGGAGGCCTTCTTCTGTGGGTTATGAATTTGGTGACCAAATTCAACAGTGTTCTAAGTGAGGGGGTGGGTGGGGTCAGGGGTGAGAGTGGAGAAACTGAGAGCTGCCTTGGGAAATTTGGAGCTGTTGCACTGGATTTCCCCTTCTCCTCTTCCTCAGAAGATGGATTTGGGTTTGAATAGTCATGTGTTGATGTGTGTGACAGGGAGTGTGTGAGTGTGCACGCATGTGTGACAGAGAGAAAAAGGGGGAGAGAGGGACATAGAGAGGAATGGATCTGAAAGCATAACTTTTTGATAACAACCCTAAAAGGCAGGAAAAGGGACATTTTTAAAAGGCTAACTATAGAAATTGGATTCATACTGTTAGGATTACTGATTGAAGGCAACGGAAAACTCAAAAACACTCCTCAGCCAGCACGTTCAAATGATAAATTGCATTTAAGGAACTGAAAGAAACAACAGCTGCAGTTAATGAAAAGCCAAATTCATCTAAATTTCTCCAGTTGATCAGTCAAAATCATCAGTATGGCTTTCACTCCATAATCAGTTTTGGAGAAGGGGTTGGGGGAGGGAAAGGACAAAGAGAGAAGACAGGCTTTTACTTTTATTTATTTATTTATTTATTTATTTATTTATTTATTTATTTATTTTTATTAAATCATAGTTGTGTACATTAATGTGATCATGGGGCACCATACACTAGTTTCATAGACCGTTTCTTTTACTTTTAAAGGTATACCTTCCCCAAAGGAAGAAACCGTGGAGCGGATCTGTGAGCATTTTCTCCATTATCAGTATCACCAATACTCTATAGATTTGTTCTTGCTTTCTTTATACCTCCTCAGGGTAACACAGTTGGGCTCCTGTATGAAATGACACCTATTGACGCCGGCTGGAGACAGGAAATCCAGGATAATTACCCAAATCTGCAATGCCTTCCAAAACTCTGTTCTGTCCACTGAGCTGCTCCATTACCACACACCTGTGAAAGAGACAACCGGCATTATCAGTGGCGCAGAGAGAGATTGAGATTTTGGGAGTGCCGAGCCACTTACCCGAAGTCAGCTAATAAGCACCTCCAGGGGCTAGGGAGAGAAGGAGGTGTCCACATGTCTCACTGAACGCTTTTCTAGGAAACAGAACAAACTCCTTGTGCCTCACATCCTTACACGGTGAAAGCAGGAAAATCCTGTCTCGGAAATCACCTGGAGAAGCTGCCATCAAAGGCTGCTCAGGGCCAGCTTCCCCCGCAGCACAGCTCTCTGCGCAGGGCCTGTGCGAGGTGTGGAATACCGTCAGAACGCGCTCACCATATGTTTGTTTGCTGGTGTTCAGTGGAACCTGGGGGAGTGCATAATGGCTCTGCATTGCTCACCGCATGGAAAGCTTCCAGAGAGTTAATGGTCTTCCTCCGGGTGATGAATAGCATGGCTCTCATGCTCCTAGCATAATGAGGGAGCCTTGGTGCTCTCCGTGCGCCACGCTCTCCTCCGACACCCTTCTGGAAAAGTCTGTACATCTGGCACTCCTGGAGTCATTTCAAAAACAGAGCTGGGGGAGGGTGCCTTTATCTCATCTTCCCTGACAAGTGGTCTGTGGGATGGGACTGCAGAAGGATTCTGAGTAGAAGGAAGTAGCTGGGAAGGTGCTGGGTTTCCCTCCTTTCAGCTGCAGCAGTCTGCTCCTTCAGCAGGGCCATGGCTGGGGGGCTGTGTGGGCGACGCTGGTGGCTCACAGGAGCTGTGCTGTGCGCGATGCCCAAAGCCAAAGGTGAGCGACGGCTGGTGCCGCTGAACCATGAGGCTGCCAAATGGTCATGAAATGTTATTCCTTCCAGTTAATGTTCTCGCTGATGTGCATTTAATTCATATGGTGGGGAAGAAGGCTGGAAGGTATTCATTACAGGGGGGCGACAGAAACAGAACCACGGTAGAACTTTGTTATTGTGTCTGCCAGGGGACCAAGCACTTGAAAAAGTAGGAGCTCAAGGGGACTGAGCCTGCAAGCTCAGGAAGGGCAGACACCACGGGGCCTCTTAACTGAATTAAGAGTCTAGACAGGGCGGGGAATGGGGCAGGCAGAGTGCAGGTTGTTCTTTTTATTCTCAACCCCATAGCTCTCTACTGTGCCCTGTGGTCTTTCCCCCATCTTTGAGCTAACATGTTTCACTCTTGCCTCATTTCCTGTCCTCATTTTGTGTTTGATTATCCTGTCCTGATAATCAAACCTACAAATTAAGTCCTACCGTGAAAACCACAGCCCACACCTCCAATGTGAATTCTGCATTGCACGGAAACAAGCATTCTAAGGACCTCAAGTCATGGCCAAGTGGACAGGAGGCTGCATGTCTGGTGCTGCAGCCATCTTTTCATGAACTTGCCTGCTATTTGTACATGAAGCAATCTCATCCCTTTCTCCAAATTAAGCAAACTATGAGGCATTCATTTTCTTCATTTACTCGGCATCTACCACCTGTCAGGTACTGTTATGGGCTCAGGCAACACAGCAACAAGCAAGGCTCACTGCTTTGTCCTCTAGATGCTTACTGGGGATGGCATCAAAATAACCATGAAATTGTGGTATTTAGTTAGGTGTATGGCAGGATTTTCTCTTTTCCCCATCCCTTTGCTTACTCAGGAAATGCCAGGAATTGGGTAAGAGTAATTGGGTTTATTTTAATGTTTGTAATGTAAGTTAAGGTTGGGAATGGGCCAATATTCTTTTAGGATTAAAAAGTAAAATTGTATCAGACATTAGCCAAAGGATCAACCTAAGTGTTCATTGTTTTGGTTGTTATTGGCATATATAAAGGCTACTGATTTGTGGACATTGATTTTATATCCTGAGACATTGCTGTATTTTTGATGACTTCCAGGAGTCTTGTGGTTGAGTGTTTGGGGTTCTCTAAGTATAAGATCATATCACTGGCAAAGGGTGAAAGTTTGACCTCCTCTGCCCCCATTTGGATGCCTTTTATTTCCTTCTCTTGCCTGATTGTATTGGCTAGAACTTCCAGCACTATGTTGAATAGTAGTGATGATAGAGGACAACCTTGTCTGGTTCCAGTTCTAAGTGGAAAAGCTTTCAGTTTTACTCAATTCAGTATAATATTAGCTGAAATTTTATCATAGATGGCTTTGATCAGATTCAGAAATGTGCCACCTATGCCTATATTCTTATGTATTCTAATTAGAAAAGGATGCTGGATTTTATTGAATGCTTTTTCTGCATTTATTGAGAGGATCACATGGTCTTTGTTTTTGCTTCTGTTGATATGATGAATTGCATCTATAAATTCGTGTATGTTAAACCTTGCCTCCTGGAATAAAACCTACTTGATCATGATGAATTATTTTCTTAATGTGTAGCTGTTATCTATTGGCTAGGATTTTATTGAGAATGTTTGCATCTATATTCATTAGTGAAGTTGGTCTGAAGTTCTCCTTTTTAGTTGGGTCTTTCCCTGGTTTTGATATCATGGTGATGTTTCCTTTGCAGAACATACTGGGGAAGATTTCTTCCTTCTCAATTTTTTTGGAATAATTTCTGCAGTATGGATACAGGCTCTTCTTTGAAGGTTTGATAGAATTCTGGTGTGAAGCCATCTGGACCAGTGCATCTTTTCCTTGGGAGAATTTTTATTGTTTCTTTGATCTCAGTTTTTGAAATCAGTCTCTTCAAGAGATCTATTTCTTCTTGGTTAGGTCTAGGGAAAGGGTGTAGTTCCAGGTATTGATCTATTTCCTTCACATTGTCAAGTTTCTGGGCATAGAGTTTCTTGTAGTGTCCAGAGATGATCTCTTATATCTCTATGGCATCTGTTGTTATTTCCCCTTTATCATTTTTGATTGAGGTTATTAGAGATTTTACTTTTCTGTTTCTAGTTAATCTTGCCAAAGGTTTGTTGATTTTAATTTTTTTTTTTTGAAAAACCAACTTCTATTTTATTAATTTTCTGAATGATTCATTTGTTGTTAATTTCATTTATCTCTGATTTGATTTTAGTTATTTCTTTTCTTCTGCTGGGTTTGGAATTAGATTGTTCTTCTTTTTCCAATTCCATAAGATGGTTCAAGAGTTGTTCATGTGTTCTCTTTCTGTTTTTCAAATGTAGGCATCTAATGTGATAAATTTCCTTTTAAGATTGTTTTGTTGTATCCCACAGGTTTTGGTAACTTGTGTCTTCATTGTTGTTACGTTTGAGGAATTTAACAATTTCCTCTTTTATCTCTTCCTGAACCTGACTGTCATTCAGCATAAGGTTGTTTAATTTCCAACAAAGTTGTTGGAAATTAAACAACCAAGGTGTTCCACCTTGATTGCCTTGTGGTCTGAGGAGATATAAGTTATAATTTTTATTTTAATTTGGCTGAGGTTTGATTTGTATCCTAGGATGTGGTTCATCAATTTTGTAGTATGTACTATGGGCTGGTATGCTCTGCATATGTCTATTCATCTCATTGTTCAAAGGTCACATTTAAGTATCTTTGTATCTTTGTTTACTTTCTGTTTAGAGGATTTGTCTAGTTCTGTCAGAGGACTATTAAAGTCCCCGACTATTATGGTATTATGTGATATCATATTGCTCAGACCCATCAAGGTCTGGTTCATAAATCTAGGAGCATTTAAATTAGGTGCATAAATATTTAAAATCAAAATATCTTCTTGTTGTATTTTTCCTTTGACTGGTATAAAGTGTCCATCTTTGTCTTTCTTAACTTTAATTGCTTTAAATCTGCTCATACCTGAAAATAATATTGCAACCTCTCCTTTCTTCTGATTCACATTGAGGGTTAGGAATCCTAACCCTAACCATAACACTAATCCTTTCTATCCCTTACCCCTGATTGATTTGTCCTTCAAAGCTAGATGTGTTTCCTGGAGAAAGAATAGATTGTTTGTCCAATCATTGAGCCTGTGCCTCTTCCATGGTGAATACAGTCCACTGACATTTATTGAGAGAATTGATCAGTGTGGTGGAGTTCTATTCATCTTATTTGTGAAAGTCTGTTGTGTAGTTTTTTCCTTTGCACCATTGTGGAAGCTAAGTTTTAACCTTAGGCTTTTGGATATTTACTTTGCTGGTGGTCCATGGTGATGGTCAGTGTTGATAGTAGGGCTAAGTTTTTTTTATAAAGCTGGTCTTGTTTTGTCAAATTTCCTCAGTGCTTGTATATCTGCAAAAGATTTGATTTCTACATCAGTTTTGAAGCTTAGTTAGGAGGATACAGAATTCTGGATATTGTTTCATTTAAGGATGTTGAAGGTGGATGACCATGCTCTTCTGATTTGGAAGGTTTCAGTTGAAATGTCTGCTGTTATCCTAACGGTTCTGCCTTGTAGGTCAGTTGGCGCTTACTCCTGGCTGCTTGTGGAATTTTTTCTTTCATTTTGACTTTGGATAGGTTCATTATAATGTGTTTTACAGAGGCTCTGTATGAGTTGTGGTGACCTGGGATTTGATATCCATCTGAAAGGAATGTGTCTTGGTCTTTAGTAAAACATGGAAAGTTTTCATTTATGATAGTCTCCAGTAGGGCCTCCATTCTTTTGGGACAATCTCCTTCCTCTTCAGGAATTCCTATTATTCGTATGTTTGACTACTTCATGGAGTCTCGTAGTTCTCTAAGCACCTGTTCTGCTTTCTCTCTGCTTTTCTGCCTTTTTAACTATGTGGGTTAACTTGAAAACTTTATCCTCTAGCTCTGAAGTTCTTTCTTTCTTCTCCATGGTCTAATCTATTTTTTATACTTTCTACTGCATTTTTCTTTACATTTCCTGATTATCTCCTTCATTTTCTTAAGCTCCACCATATCCTTTCTATATTCTACATATCTCTCATCTGACTTTTGGTTCTTTCTTTCCATTTTCTTGTCCATTCATTTATTGTCTTTATTACACATATTTAAAATTCCCTTCTGTCAAGTCCATTAATTCTTTATAGCTGCCTCATGGTCTCTTGGGGGAGCTCCTCTGTTTTGGTTTTCATGTTGCCTGAAATTTTCTATTGGTTCCTCTTCATGTGTTCTTTTCTTCTTGTCCATCTCCTTGTCCTCCTTTTGACTTCTCACTGCCTCCTTTGCTTCAAATTACCTTGTCTCAGAACTTAGGTCTTGAAGTTTCCTCAGCCTGAGCCAAGCCAAACTTTTCCTCTTGGCCAAATAAACAGAACTCCTTGATCTTGATGACAATATGTTGCAATGTATTGCCCAGACACTAGGTGCCAATGTGGGCATTTTAGGAGACAGAGAGCATAGCCAGTAACCTCTATGGTGCATATTCCAAACTAAGTAGTCTTCAGTGATTGCCTGATTCTTTCCCCAGCATTCAGACCCTGCTAGATTGGGATCTTAAAGCTCACAAGAATCCTTCAGTGGCAGGCCTCATAGTGCCCCCTGACTCCAGTTCTCACAGGGTGCAGGAGTCCCTCAGCCTGTCCTAAGAGTGGAGTTCTGATCCAAGCAGGCAGAATTAAGACAGCCATGCTTTAGGCCCCCTTCTCATAATACCTTCTCATGACCTTCCCACAATGGCAGCCCTCTGCATGGACCTTCTCAGTATGGCTGCCTCACTAGCCACCCAACCTGGCAAGTCCACTCCAACTGGCATTCAAATCTGGTTGCTGTATACTGTTTGAGTCCATCCACTCTGCCAAGCTTTCCACTCAATGCACAGCTTCTCTCAACAACCGAAAACTCCAGAAAGGCTTTCTCCCACCCTGGATTTCTGTGGGCCACCAGCCAATCCCAGCTGGAAACAATCCCTTGGCTAATTCAGATTTCCACTGCTTTGAATCATATGCTATATCTAGCTCACCATTTCCTTGCTGAGCTCTGATTCTGCCTAAGGTCCCCATGCCAGGTATGGCTGGGTTCTCTCTTTTTCCCCACGTGTTCTAGGAGATGTCAGCTGAATAATCCTCTGTTCCATCATATTGCTCTGCCCTCCAAAAAGCAAGTTTTTGATTTGCTAGGTTTTCTGTTGTTTTAATTTCATTTATTTCTTTTCTAATATTTATTATTTCCTTTCCTCTACTAATTTTTGGATTGATTTGCTCATGCTTTTCTAGTACTTTGAGATACATTGTTAGGTTGTTTATATGAAGCTTTTCTACCTTTTTTGATGTAGTCACTTATTGCTATAAACGTTCTTATTACCGATTTTCCTATATTCTTTAGATTTTATTTTGAGGAATTTTTAAATTTCCTTCTTAATCTCTTCATTGGCACACTTGTCATTCAAGAACGTATTGTTAAATTTCCCTGAGGTAGTATAGTTTGCAATGTTCCTCCTGTGATTGATTTCTAATTTTATTCCATTGTGGTCAGAGAAAATGCTTGATATGATTTCAAATTGTTTAATATTTTAAGACTTCTTTTGTCACATAACATACGGTTTATACTTGAGAATGATCCATGAACAGAGGAGAAGAATGTATATTCTGCAACTGTTGGATGAAAAGCTCTTTAAATATCTATAAGATCTATTTGGTCTAAAGTGCAGAGTAAGTCCAATGTTTCTTTGTTGATATTCTTATGGATTATCTGTCCAATGCAGAGAGTGGCGTATTGAGGTCTCCAACAGTTATTGTAGGGGAGTCTATCTCTCTGTCTTTTTTTAAAAGATAGAATCTCAGTCCATTGCCCCAGTTAGAGTGCAATGGCATCATCATAGCTCACTGTAACCTCATACTTCTGGGCTCAAGCAATCCACCTGCCTTAGCCTCTCAAGTAGCTGTGACTACAGACACCCACCACTATGCACAGCTAATTTTTCTATTTTTAGTAGGGAATCTCACTCTTCTTCAGTGTAGTCTCAAACTTCTGAGCTCAAGGGATCCTCCCACCTTGGGCTACCAGTGTGCTAGGATTACAGGCAGTAGCCACGGCACCTGGCCTATTTAGATCTTCTTTAACTTCTTTTAGTAGTACTTTATTATGTAATTTTCAGTAAATTGCCATCTTTGGTCAAGTCTCTAAGTTTTTTTTGTTTTTGACACTGTTGTGAATAGTATATGAAAATACTATTGTAAGTGGTATAATTTTAAAATGAACCTTTCAGTTGTTGCTGTGTATATAAATGGAATTTACCTTTGTGTACTGATCTTGTATCTTGTGATCTTGCTAATCTTACTTTTTAGCTCTGGTATTTGTTTGTATATTCCTTCTGATTTTCCACATGGCCAATTAGGCCATCTGCAAATAAAGGCCACTTAACTTTTTCATTTTCATCTTGTGTGCTTTTAATTTCTTTTTCTTCCTTTATCAGACTGGCAGAACATCCAGTACAATGTTGAACAGAAGTAGTGAGAGCAGAGATCCTTACCTTATTCCTGATTTTAGGAGAAAGCATTCAATCTTATCTCCACATGTGTTAAAATCCCACAATACCTTTTTTAAAAATAGTTTTTAGATAGCTACTATCTTATTTATGAGAATTAAAATCAGGTAAAAATCTTTTATATCTATTACTTACATTTTTAAAAATTGTTTTTTATTAAATTGTAACTTTGTACATTGATGCATTTAGGGGATTCAGGGTATTGCTTCAATATACAATGTGAAATGCTTACAATGGCACCACACTACATTTTTCTTCATCCCTTTGTGTCAACCTAAATTTTCATGACATTATTTTCCTTTTGCCCGAGACTTTAACATTTCTGTAACAGATGTTTGCTAACAAAAAATTATTTAAACTTTTGTTCTTCCCAAAACATATTTATTTTTTCTGCAGTTTTGATAGGTAAGTATAAATTATCTATCTATGTGATTGATAGATAATAATCTATCAAAAGAAGTATAAAGTCCTAGGTTGGTAGTGTTTTATTGTAGTATTTTAAGCCTGTATGTCCATTGTCTTTTGGTGTACATATTTTCTGAGAAGTCTTATTGACATTCTTATTTGTGTTCCTCAAATGTCTTTTTTCTTTGGCTGCTTTTAAAGTTCTCTCTTGTATCACTATTTTTTGGTATTTTCATTATGATTTGCCTTGGCATGGTTTTCTATGACTATTGTGCCCAAAGCTTGTTGAGATCCTTGGATTTGTGGATTTACAGTTTTCATAAAATTGAAAAGTTTTTGGCAATTGTTTCTTCAAAATTTTTTTCTTTCTCAATTCTTACTCCTTTGTTTCCTTTTGGAACACTAATTAAATGTATGCTAGATGGTATGATATCCCCAACTCCTGTAATTCACTAAAGTTTTGTTTTTGCCATTCACTTTTTTTTTCATGTTTCTAAAAGTATTAAGTTTATTTTAAAGAATCACATCAAGTTTGAATCTCAATAAACAAAGCCATGTCTTCATTTTAAGTTGATTTTGGCAAAGAATACAGACTTGCATACAACAGGTACAATAAAGTAAAGTAAAAGGTGTTTACTTTTAGTAATAAAATAGTGTGTGTGTGCGTGTGTGTGTATCTTCTGTGTAAGTGATTTAGGCATGTTTCTTGTCTTTTTAGGAGTGTTTAGAACTACTATTTCTAAAGTTGCCATTCACTTTTTAATTGTTTTTTCCTCTATAGTTTATTTAGAATAATTTTTATTGCTATGTTTGCAAATTCATTATTTTTTTTGCAATGTTTTATCTACTCCTAATCTTATCCTGTGTGTTTATCAATATATATCCCTAGAAGTTCATTTGATTATTTTCTATATCTTCCACACTTATGGTTTTCTTTACATCCTTGAATATATAAATACATATGTGCGTGCTATCTATCTTCAATAGATTTTTTTGAAGTTCTCTGTAAAAATTAAATTATTTCTGTTGTTTCCGAGTTAATTTCTGTTGTTTAAATTTCCTCCTTGTTATACATGATATTTTTCTGCATGCATACATGCAATTTTTTTTATTGGATTCCAGTCATTATAAATTTTATGTTCATTAGTTCTGGGCTTTGTTGTGTATCTTTAAAGCACTTTGGATTTGTTCTGCATGTAGTTAAGTCAATTGCATATCTGTTGTATATGTCATTTCCAGTCTTGTTTTTAAGTTTTATTAGGGCATGTCCAAAGCAGCTGTACTCTATTGATCACTTAACTTCCCCATTAAATCACCCTTCTGAGGATTGTATTCTATGAGATCTCTCAATTGTGTTTATTTTGAATTTGAATATAGACTCTTCATAACCATGTGTGAGCTATGGAAATTATTTGGCCTATTGCTTTCTGAGGTTTTGCCCTGCATATGTACAGATTATTTTTCAGTAAAAGACTTGAGTAGACTGATTATTCTTCAGTAAATGACTTCTTCTGAAGTGCTCTGGAGCTCTCTGTGCAGCTCTACCTACTCTCTTCTGCGAATTCTAGCTACCTTGTCCTATTTTTGTTTCTTCAACCCAGTGAGAAAACGACAACTGGATCCCCCCATTCATCTTCTCCTGCCCTGTACTACAGCCAGGAATCTCTCTTCAGACTGCAATCTTGATAAATTTTATGGTTCACCTCATTTGCTTTCTTTATTTCTCACATCATAGTCCTATGTTATCTGCTATCCAGTGTTTGAATACCATGGTCTCATATGTTTTGTCTGATTTTCAGTTGTTTACAGAGACATGATATTTTCCATAGCAGTTAATCCTTCATGAACAGAAGAAATAGTCCTAGACTTAAAGAAAGCAACTGATGCACAAATACATCCTTTATTTTAAAAAGACACATAATACTGGCTAAGTAAAATTCCCTCTAGATTTCTTCACTTTTCCCCTATCCTATTGTCTCCTTTATCCTATATCAGCCTTTTCTATAGAGGTAACTGCTATTACCTGTACTGTGTTTATTTATTTATTTTTCTGAACTCATTCAATAAATTTATAAAATTGTATGTATATATAAGAATATACCTATACCAAAAACATATGACTTTATGTTTTTGATATTCAAACATTTTTACATAAATGAAATTTGTACAACTTGTTATTTTCACTTAGTGTACATCTTGGATATATAGCTATATAAGTTTAGATAATTATACCTTATTCTTTTAAACTGTTGAATAAATATGGATATGAATATATGGACATACTATATAGCATACAATATATTCTTATGAATGTATTTTTATTTATTCAAGAATTTTCTCCCTTTCAGCTTTCTATTTTTCTGACCAGTATATACTATGGATTACTAAAGACCCTGATTTGCAAAAGAACAAAAACCTTATGACCAATATTATACATGTAGAATGATGATTAGATATGTCAATTTAGATAATAATAATAATAAAGCAAACATTGCCTTTACCTAGGTTATACAATGAAACATTGCTAATTTTCTAGAAATTTCCTGTGTTCCTTTCCTACATAACTTGTCTCTATCCTCAAACATAACTACATAGTATTCTACTGTGATAATCATTTCCCTTGTTTACTTTTTACTGTTACTACTAATACATGCATCATTAAATTGCATTGCATTTCCTTTTCTTCTTGAACTTAATAAAAATGGAATGTTACTGTAAATATTCTTTTATCACTTGCTTCTTTCTCTCAGTTACATTTGTGAAATTCATTGACACATGTTATTGATGTGTACTTAGTTTTACTGTGGTGTATTATTTCACTCTATAAATATACCACAATTTGTTTTTTCCATTCTACTGTTGATATACATTTGAGTTCTGTCCAGTTTTAGGCAATGTTTCCATGGACAACTAGCACAAAGCTTCTGGGGCAAAAGTTTCTCTGAAGTAGACATTTAGAATTGCTTGATAATAATAAATGCATGTATTAAACTTTTCTAGTTAGTGCCATTTCCCCCCCCAAATAGTTATACAAATATGTACCTCCATCAACAGTTATGAACTTTGACATTACATCCATATTTTCATCAACACTTGGCATTGTCAAACATCATTTTTTAAATATTTGGTGCAAGCATAAGGATAGCTCAGTGTGCTTTTAATTTGCATTTCTTTGATTACTGGTGAGGTTAAATACATTTTCACACTTTTTGACTATTTACATTTTCTCTTAAAGTTCAAGTCTTTTCACCAATTTTTTTCTTTTCCTTTTCTTCTTCCTTCCTCCTTCCTTTCACTAGCTCCTTTTTTTTTGTCTTTCTTTGTTAATTCAGCAATTTGCAGGAATTATGCTATAATCTAGATCATCATTCTTTTTTAATTACATGAGTTGCAAATATTTTCTAACTGTTAGAGCTTATGGTGTCTCTGATGGACAAAACTTATTAATTTTTATATAGTTAAATTTATTTGTTATTTACTATGGAGTTTTCTCTTTTTGTGTCTTTTTAAAAAAACTTCTCCTATACACTAAGAACATATTACCTAAAATCTTATTTCTTTGCCTTTAATATAAAAATGTTTAGGATTAAACACCTGGAATTGATTTTCATATAAATATAGGAAAAGGTAAATTTTTATTTTTCTCTAAAATAAAAATTATCCTAGCACAATTTATTTTATTGAAATTTTGTTCTTTTTCTACTGAATTACAATGCCAGCTTGCTAATACACCAGTTATCTTGGTGGGTATTGTTTAGATTCTAGGCTATTTTGTTATATTTTCTATTTTTTCTTCTCTGACCATGTACAAGTTGTTTATTTTTTTTTAATTGTTGAGGATTCATTGAGGGTATAAGAAACCAGGTTATACTGATTGCGTTTGTTAGGTAAAGTCCCTCTTACAATCGTACCTTACCCCCTAAAGGTGTGGCATACACCAAGGCCCCACCCACCTCCCTCCTCCCCTCTTTCTCTCTCCTTCTTCTTTCTCTCTCTGCTCTCCCCTTCCCCCACTCCCACCATGTCCTTAATTGTCCTCATATCAAAATTGAATACATAGGATTCGTGCTTCTCCATTCTTGTGATGCTTTACTAAGAGTAATGTGTTCCAATTCCATCCAGGTTAATACAAAGGATGTAAAGTCTCCATTTTTTTTAAATGGCTGAATAGTATTCCATGGTGTACATATACTACAGCTTATTAATCCATTCCTGGGTTGGTGGGCATTTAGGCTTTTTCCACATTTTGGCAATTGTAAATTGAGCTGCAATAAACAGTCTAGTGCAAGGGACCTTATGCTAAAAGAATTTTTTTCTTTCTGAGTAGATGCCCAGTAATGGGATTGCAGGATCAAATGGAAGGTCTAGCTTGAGTTCTTTAAGGGTTCTCCATACTTCCTTCCAAAAAGGCAGTATTGGTTTGCAGTCCCACCAGCAGTGTAAAAGTATTCCCTTCTCTCCACATCCACATCAGCATCTGCAGTTTTGAGATTTTTGTGATGTGGGCCATTCTTGCTGGGGTGAGATTGTATCTCAGAGTGGTTTTGATTTGTATTTCTCTAATAATTAGGGATGATGATCATTTTTTCATATGTTTGTTAGCCATTTGTCTGTTTTCTTTAGAGAAGGTTCTATTCATGTCACTTGCCCATTGATATATGGGATTGTTGGCTTTTTCAGGTGGATTAATTTGAGTTCTCTATAGTTCTTAGTTATCAAGCTTTTGTCTGATTTAAAATATGCAAATATACTTTCTCATAGTAGGTTGTCTATTGGCTTTGGTTGTTGTCTCCTTAGCTGTACAGAAGCTTTTCAGTTTAATGAAGTCCCATTTGTTTATTTTTGTTGTTGTTGCAATTGCCATGGCAGTCTTCCTCATGAAGTCTTTCCCCAGGCCAATATCTTCCAGTGTTTTTTCATATGCTTTCTTTGAGGATTTTTATTGTTTCATGCCCTAAATTTAAGTCCTTTATCCATCTTGAATCAATTTTTGTGAGTGGAGAAAGGTGTGGGTCTAGTTTCAGTCTTTTACATGTGGATATCCAGTTCTCCCAGCACCATTTATTGAATAGGCAGTCTTTCCCCAAAGGTATGTTCTTGTTTGGTTTATTGACAATTAGGTGGTTGTAAGATGTTAGTTTAATTTCCTGGTTTTCTATTCGATTCCAAATTTCTGTGCCTCTATTTTTGTGCCAGTACCATGCTCTCTTGACCACTACAGGTTTGTAGTACAGCTTAAAATCTGGTATGGTGATGCCCCTGGCTTTATTTTTATTACTAAGAATTGTGTTAGCTATACAGGGTTTTTTCTGATTCCATACAAAATGAAGAATCTTTTTTTCCAAATCTTGAAAGTATGATGTTGGTATTTTGATAGGCATGGCATTGAAGAAATAGATTGTTTTGGAAAGTATAGACATTTTAATAAAGTTGATTCTTCCCAATCATAAGCATGGTATGTTCTTCCATTTGTTAATATCCTCTGCTATTTCCTTTCTTGGGATTTCATAATTTTCTTTATAAAGGTCCTTCACCTCCTTTGTTAGGTATATTCCTAGGTATTTCATTTTCTTTGAAGCTATGGTGAAGGGAGTTGTGTCCTTCATTAGCCTCTCATCTTGACTGTTACGGCGTATACAAAGACTACTGACTTATGGACATTGATTTTATATTCTGAGACATTACTGTATTTTTTGATGACTTACAGGAGTCCTGTGATTGAGTCTTTGGGGTTCTCTAAGTATAAGATCATGTCGTCAGCAAAGAGGGAGACTTTGACCTCCTCTGCTCCCATTTGGATTCCCTTTATTTCCTTGTCTTGCCTAATTGTATTGGCTAGAACTTCCAGTGCTATGTTGAAAAGTAAGGGTGACAGAGGAGAACCATGTCTGGTTCCAGTTCTAAGAGGAAAAACTTTCAGTTTTACTCCATTCAGTAAAATATTAGCTGTGGGTTTGTCATAGATAGCTTTGATCAATTTCAGAAATGTGCCACCTATGCCTATACTCTTCAGTGTTCTAATTAGAAAAGGATGTTGGATTTTATCAAATGCTTTTTCTACATCTATTGAGAGGATCATATGGTCTTTATTTTTGCTTCTGTTAATATGGTGGGTAACATTTATAGAATTGTGCGTGTTAAACCAGCATTGCATCACTGGGATGAAACCTACTTGATCATGATGTATGAGTTTTTTGATGATAAGCTGTAATCTATTAGCTAGGATTTTGTTGAGAGTTTTTTCATATACATTCATTAATGAAATTGGTCTGAAATTCTCCTTTTTAATTGAGTCTTTTCGTGGTTTCGGTATAAGGGTGATGTTTGCTTCATAAAATGTGTTGGGGAAGATTCCTTCCTCCTCCATTTTTTGGAATACTTTCTGCAGTCTGGGAATAAGCTCTTCCTTGAAGGTTTGATAGAATTCTGGTCTGAAGCCATCTGGACCAGGGCATTTTT
>CAUYPK010071098.1:0-18886 GCA_963574355.1 Loris lydekkerianus | reverse complement strand
GGGTATAAACCTAGTAGAGGAATTACAGGAATGGCAGGTCTATTTTTAGGTCTCTAAGTATCCTCCAAACATCCTTCCAGAAGGGACTTATTAGTGTGCATTCCCACCAGCAGTGTAGAAGTGTGCCCTTTCCTCCACATCAACGCCAACATCTCTGGTTTGGGGATTTTGTTATGTGGGCTACTCTTACTGGGGTTAGGTAATATCTCAAAGTAGTTTTGATTTGCATTTCTCTGATGATTAAGGATGATAAGCTTTTTTTTCATGTGTTTGTAGATCATGCCTCTGTAAATTTACCTTTAATGCTTTAACTTAAAGAGTTTAATGAGCATGCAAATTGCGGAGGGGGGAAATACTTGGGAACTCTGAAGTATTTTCATGGTCTCTAAATTTACTCAATGTAGGACTTGCCTGTTCCTAGAGCTGATAAGGCTGTCCTGGTTTATGTATTGTTCATTAAATGTTCCTGTAGCATTTCACACAAAGGGCTCAGTATGAAAGGAAACTGAACATACTGAATGCATCTATTTATTGAAAAAAAATATGTGAATATCTAAATCATTCTGCAGAGTTTCTCTTTCTGAAGTTGATAATAAAACTTAGAAAAAAAAAAGAAAAAAGAAAAAAGAAATGTTCCCTTTAACAAATGTGTAATGGTTAAAGGCGGAGCCCTTTGGGAGATTCAAGTCCCTCCACTCTATTGTCACTGAGAGGCAAATCATGTAACCAGTAGGCAGGGTTAATTCTTAGCATTTATAATAAACCTTGCAGGGGAAGCTTTGTGTAAGATCTTCTATTGTAATTATCTCTTGTCGCTTGGGATTTACAAAAATTATTTTTTGGATTATAAAGGTGTTTTAAAAAGGGAAAAAGAATGCTTCTTTTGGAAGTTCCTTATAATAGCATTTCTTTTATTAAAATTTTTTTTCTATCCCCCCCTAGCAAATGACAGGCTAATAGGGCTTTGTGATGAAGATGTTCAGGTGTGATCACAACATCATGGTTCTCTAATAATCAGTTAATATAGTATTGTAGTGATATTTTAGGCTATTTCTCAGAGAAATTTCTTTAATTGAAAAAATTAAGTATTGCTGAAAAAGCATCTTGATTTAGTCTCTTCAAATATCTGATGGGATAAGGGCTTACATTTCAAATACAAAATATATCCAAATTATTCATTGTGACTTGAATTGCAAATCAGCCTTTCTTCCAAAATCCCTCTAACAGCACTTTTCATGCTTTTTCATGATATTTGATTACATAGTCTCTCCAGGCATGTGTAAGTCTGAAATGGAATCTAAGGAGGAGAGCCACAGTTACTGCCCGTGTTTTAAAATTATGTAAGGTATGATATTATTTTTTCTCCCTAAAAATTAATAATTGTCATAATTTGAGTCTGAAAACAAAATCAGATTTATGAAATCTAAGGCAAACTTGTCTAAAGATACTCATTTTGGAAAATGCATGTAATAAGTAAGATTTGTAATACATATACTTTATTAATGTATTTTCTAAAATTATGAATATACAAAATAATACAATTCCAGGCTTCCTTCCATAATTTAATCATCTGGAATTGAGTCTGTGTGATTAAACATGTATAAACTTTCCATAACTTATTGTTAGGACATGCTGAAGTTTGAAATTAATAGCTATTGTTTTCCTTCTGAATCTTTGGGAAAATTATTCAATGTTAGCTCTTACAATACTCATAAATTATATAATATGAATGGTTTATTTATCATGTATAACCATTTAAGAAAATATTTTATGGCTTCATAACTTCTTAATTATAATACTCATAAAATTTCCAGTAGGCTATCTGTTAAATACGTTCCAGAGTTTATATGCCAAGGTACTTACCATAGACATCAATAATCACTTAACTTTATTTCTTTGAAATTCATAAATAATTTCTGAAGTATGACTTTATACAATGTTATTCATACTCCACAAATCCTTATATTAAAATATTTCTTTAAGTAAAATGTACAAAATATGAAATTATAATGACACGTATTTTTGGATAACAGCATGAGAGCTTTAATACATTCTTCTAGTTTTAGAATAGTTTGAAGGTATAGCACACATTTTGGTTACTGGATTTGCAATTTTATGTGGAGTCTAAACATTTGATTAGTAGTTCTAAACATTGTGGCCTCATGTTCCTTTCAAATTCTTAAATGTTATTGAGTACCCCATGCTGACTTTTCATGATGGATTATATTTTTTGTTATTTACTATATTAGAAATTAGAGAAAAATTTTGTTCATTTATTAGTACATTTAATATTAACACTAAAATGTAATTACTTAACATAAATAACATTTTTATGAAAAATGTAATTTAGAAAATATTTACTGAGAAGAATGTCATTCTTTGTCAGTTTGCAAATCTCTTTAATGTTTGTATAATAGATAACTTAACAGTTTTTACTATAATATTTTTTGGTTGAAGAATATGAACAAAGTCTGCCCTTACACAGACAAGTGTTTAGAAAAGCCAGGGGCAGTTTTCATAAAACTGTGGATATTCTTAGAATCGACAGGAAAGCTTGGCAGGTGGTCATTTGCTAAGAGTTACTCCAATGTAGTATAAGAAATCATACCATTGAATCTTTTCTAATAACTGTCATTAAAGTCCATTGATCTTTCGTATGAAAGCTATAACTTGGTTTCATAGTAGGGCTAAATACATTGGATACTTTTTCTTCCATTCTTGAGATGCTTTGCTAAGAAGAATATGTTCCAGCTCCATCCATGTAAACATTATAGCCCAAGAATATGTGGAAAGGGATAGGGAGGGGAGGGTAATCAGTGGGATCACACCTTCAGTGCATCTTACAAGGGTATATGTGAAATTTACTAAATGTAGAATACAAATGTCTTAACACAATAACTAAGAAAATGCAGTGAAGGCTATGTTAACATGTTTGATGAAAATATTTCAAATTGTATATAAAACCAGCACATTGTACCCCATGATTGCATAAATGTACACAGCTATGATTTAATAATAAAAAAAATCCATTGATCTGTGTTGCTCTTTAACCAGATCTTTTGCTCACATGAAAAGGCAATTTTGAAAATATCCATTTCTTAAGTTGTGTAAAACTTCCGAATGCTGACAGATCTCATTATATAACATCAAAAAAAAAAATGCTAATGTCACCAAAAATATTATTTAAAAAGTCTTTAAATATTAAAAAGCTATTAAGCTCTTGGTAAAAAAAAAAAAAAAATGTTTTTCAAAATTCTAGTTTTTGCTTAGAAGATTGAATTTTCATTAACCAATGCTGTCAGTTGTTGCCTTTGAAGAAAAAAACCTAACTTTATTTCTTGGGAAAAGATCTGGTAAAATTCCAAGTCTGAGTAATCATATTTTGTCAGTTTTTCTTTAAAGTAAAAAGTCTTTGTTATCAAAGAACAGACTACTTCAGTTTTCAGCTCAATCATATTAGTTCTTTATCTCCAAATAACAAATGTACTTGGATATCCTAAAGAAAGGTCTTGCTCAGACTTTCTGTTTGTCATTAAAAATGGGTGTAATCGAAGTCCAATATTTAATGAAATTAATAGCTTCTACTGCACTGTGACAAATCGTTCATCTTGCAAGATGACAGTAAAGGGTATTTCGGCTACTGGTACAGTTTAACAACTCTGCCTTGACTCACACAGAGGGACAGCTACATTTGCATTCCCACCATCCATGAAAATGCCAACCCAACTAAGAGATAAATAAGGTCTCATTATCATCAAAATAGTTTTGACCTCAAAGATCCCTTGAAAGGATCTTAGGCTTTAGGAGTCCATGGACCATATTTCCAGTACAGTGGGTTAGATTATCCCAAATGTGTTGTTATTAATTTTGGAGATTGCCAAGTAAAAAACAGTTAATGGGAGGAACAAAGAACATGCACTTTAACTACTTGTATGATACGTGCTGTGTTATTCTTTGTCCTTCCTTCCACTTTCTTATTTCTTTCTCCTTTCTGCTCTGTGCCAGGAAAGGTAAATCACTATAGACTTTGTCTTCTGCGTTCCTTGGCTGATTGGCTTCTAGTAAATTTTGCCAATTGGAACACTGATAAGAGATTAGAGGGCAGGAGATAAAAATACCAGGTCTTTATTCTCTGACTCCCTTCTCTCCAGGGAAGTTCCACAACCAAGGCATTCCTCTGTACAAACCCACACTTTTCATCTTGGTTGTCATGCAGGGTTAAGAGAAATAACCTTCTCACTATTAGTATTTCCTTGAAGTTTCACCATATTTTGCAGATTCCAAGAAACTTGAAATACTTCTGATAATTGTCTTTTCATTTTTCTCTACAGTCACCATTGGGAGTATACTCTATATTTCGTACAGGATAAATATAGTAAGAATTTAAAATATTTTTTGATCGGCTAGAGAATGGGACAGCAGAGTTAAATAAATATCATGATGTGTAGCACATCCCTCCAAATGAATGACTTAATATTTTCAAATGTTTGCAATCTAGCCGTGTGTGTTTAGTTGGCAAATTTCACTAGTTGCATTTAAATTTTTATTTCAGGATCTATAAAGCATTCAGCATATTCCAGTGTCTGAGGTCAGATTTGTGAATGTTCAGTATGATGTAGAATATAATTTAATATATTAACAGATATGTATTTCATAGTATTGTTGACATAGGCAGTGCCATGTTTGTGCTGACTTACTGTCATGGCTAGAAAGTTGCTATAATTAAAAAAATCTCCAAGGATCTCTCTTTAATGGAAGTGTATTCTTATATGATTGGGGTAAAAGTATGTAAGAGCAAAAGGGAAACGATTTTTTGCTTCAGTTATACCAATGCTTTGGGAAAGCAAAGAGTGGAGCAAAGGATTCTGATAGAAGCGTGGAACTGGGTTCAGCGCCCATAGCACTGTGGTTACAGTGCCAGCCATATACACTGAGGCTGGCAGGTACCAGCCTGGCCCGGGCCAGCTAAACAACAATGACAACTGCAACAAAAAATAGCTGGACAGCTGGACATTGTGGCGGGTGCATGTAGTCACAGCTGCTTGAGAGGCTGAGGTAAGAGAATTGCTTGAGCCCAAGTGTTTGAGGTTACTGTGAGCTGTGACGCCACAGCACTCTACTGAGGGTGACATGGTGAGCTTCTGTCTCAAAAAAAAAAAAAGGCAGCATGGAACTGGACCTGAATGAGAACTGAGATTTCAATAGGTGGACAAAGGAGTGAAGAAGAAAGTGGACACTCTAGTCAAAGGGAACACCATGGCTATTATCATGACATCAAGCAACGTGTTTAATTTAGTTCAATTATCTGTGAAGAATTTAGATGCAAAGATGGAGGAACATGAAGGAAAATTAGAGTAGGGCTTTGGCTGGGTTATTTGTGAGTCATATTTGTATTTGTCCTTATTGAGTGTTTTTCCAGTATCTCAACAGCGAGATTTGATAATTTTGTACTTTTTATCACTAGTATGTCTTGCATATAACTTGGTTTCAGTACTCACCAACATCATTGCAATAAATGATTCACTGTGGTGCTCCCTGATGGAAGGAAAAGTCCCTTATGTATCTGTGTATCAGTAATACCAGCACAAAGTGGAAGCTCATTTATTACATGTGTTAAATGGACAAATGATAAAATAACTCCATTGTTTAGATCAGTGGTTCTCAACCTAGGGATCACAACCCCTTTGTAACAATGCAAATACATCCTACATATCATATATTTATATTATAATTCATAACAGTAAAAAAATTACAGTTATGAAGTAGCAATGAAAATAATTTTGTGGTTGAGGGTCACCACAACATGAGGAACTATATTAAAGGGTCACGACATTAGGAAGGTTGAGAACCACTGGTTTAGATGCTGCTTTTATTTAGATTCCAGGCAATCTGGAGAAAACTATACATTTTTTGCAGTTTTTAATCCCAAGCTTCATTTCCGAATAAAGTATTTATAGCTATCATTGGTTGCAGAGTCATTATAATCAGAAAGCCGCAATCTATTTTCCACATATAGTACATCTTTTGTGGACTCCATTGATGCATTAAGGAAAACTATATTTACAAAAATCAATTGATTAAAGTCACACAGCTATCATATATGGTAGAACCTTACTGGTTTTGGACTTGAAACCTACACTATGTTAAGTATGATCTTATCTCCAAGTCCGTAACTTAATTAAATCTGCAAAGACTAGACAGTAGAAACTCTGTAAGTTGACCACCCAAGGGACTATAACAAAAAGGTCAACATACAGAGGTGGCCAACATAAGGAAGTAGGTCTACAATACTGATAGGTACAAACTGGTGCATGTCCGGTCTATGAAATTTAGGTCAATTTGCAGAGGTGGTCAATGCAGGGAGACAGTCAACTATAGAGTTTCTACTGTATGTACAAATAAGGTCACATTCATAGGTTTTGGGTGAACATGTCTTTTGGGAAACTACTATACAATAGTGAGTTTTGGGAAACTCACTATAATGACGTAAAAAGCTCTGTGTGATCTGGTCCACTCTTACCTCATCCCCTCACATTCTCCTCCTTCCCCACTGTGTCCCAGCCATGGTGCTGCAATGCTGTTCCTAGAACAAGCATATCACGTTAAGTGTTGGTCTTTGGGACTTTACCCTGGCTGTGTACTCTACTTACAGCCAGGACTTCATTCATTCATTTCCTTCTAGTCTTTGGTCAAATCTCACCTTCCAGGCTTTTGAATTACACCCTTCCTAAAACTCCTCCTTCCAAATCAGCATTGTCGATTCCTCTTAACAAGACTTGTGCAACTTTTCTTTTACTTTTTGAGACAGTCTCACTCTGTCTCCCTGGGTAGAGCGCCATGGCATCATCATAGCTTATGGCATAACTCTTGGGCTTGAGCAATCCTCTTGCCTCAATTACTCTAAGTAGCAAAGGGGTCTTGCTTTTCTTCAGGCTGGTCTTGAGCTCCTGAGCTTGAGCAATCTGCCCACGTTGGCCTCCAAGGGTGTTAGGATTACAGGGATGACCCACCATACCTGGCTGAACATTTTTATTCTCCATAACTTTTATTACCTTCTATTATAAAATACTATAAATTATTTGCTATGTTTATGCTTACTGTGTGGGGAATGCACTTAGGCTGCAGAGGGTCAGGAAACTTTGTCGTGTTCCCTGATGTACCCTAAGGAAGCAAGTTTCTTCAATGTTTGTATAGGGTGCTAAGTCCTTCATTAACACCTTTGCTGGGAGTGAAATCACTATTTTGGAAATAAAATGCCTCTTTACCAGCCTGATTTATCAACCAAAACTAAAACAAATGTTTTTCTATACTTGTCCACAAATAATGTATTGAAAACCGCGAAGGTATATTGTGAACTTGTAAAAAATATTTTAAATGAGAATGTAGAACTCCGAAGTTTTAATGTGAATTTATATCCAAGGGCAGGAAACTGACAAATGAAAGTGTTACTTGTCACTTCCGAAGCCAACTTCCTCTGTGTGTGAACCACCAGAGGCTTGTTAAAGCACAGGACTGTCCATGCATTTCCAAAAAGATCAGTAATTCTGATGCAACTGACTTACTCTACTTTTGCTGAATTGTAAAGCTGAACACATAATTTCATTTTGAATCCATTTCCTAGAGTTGAGAGTAAATTTTTTCAGTTTGGGAGAAACAGATTTTAAATAAAGGCCCTAAGTATATAATAGTTGGAACCGACTATTAGTAAACTTCTACTGTGTATGTAGAATTCCTGAAATGTCTATAAAGTGCGAAAAGTCCTATTGTGTGGTTAATTGCTCCTGAAATACTTCATATTTAGGCTTCATTGTAGTCCTGAAAAGAAAACATAAGATTGAAAAGGTAGATCAATTAACCTCTTTCATCCCCTCTGAGGTATAATCCTTAATATAATGTAAATTTTGTATAAGTAGATGTAAGACTGTCTTTAATTTGTATAACATTATTGTCATTTTAAAATTTATTTTTAATATTTCCATATTTTGTTGAATCCTTGGAATTGAGGATAGGCAGGGCTGACTGTATAGTTAATTACTTATAAAACTGAATTACTGTACCATGTCCAGTTTAAGCCTCTTTGAATTTTCACTTCTGTTTATTCCTTGTGATATCTACCTCCCCGCGGAGAGATTTGCAAAGCAGGCAGCATTTTGGCTACGAGTGGAAAATACTGCTTCTTACCTCTGATTATGATGGCCAGGAAAGGTGGTCCTTAAGAGATGGAGAGTGCAAGTGGGTTAGAAGTTACCACACTAATATTCTAATCTCCCAGGCAGAGGGAAAAAGTTTGCCCATGCAAACATAAGAAATGAGGAGCAGGGGGTGGTGCCTGTGGCTCAAAGGAGTAGGGCTTCGGCCCCATATGCCGGAGGTGGCGAGTTCAAACCCAGCCCTGGCCAAAAACTGCAAAAAAAAAAAAAAAAAAGAAAAAGAAATGAGGAGCAGGAAACTCCCTAACATAGTCCAGAAGTAAAAGAAAAACATGTATGATGTTATCTGAAATATTCAAAGAACTTACTTGGTTTAAAATGTTTTCACTGTTTATGACCTATCTTTATGATAGTTCCTTTGTCAGTAAAGAGCCTTGATAATGAGAATTTAGTGTATACCTTGCTTCTATTTGAATAAGAAGCATATTAAACTGTATTTCATTCATTCATTCATTATAATATTACTGGGCTCAGTGCTGCTAAGTCACCATTCCCCAAACAAACAGTAACATATCTCCTTTCAAACTTCCCAGTAAGAAAGACAACAATTCTGAAAGGTGCTTTAGAGACAACTGCAACTTTTGTTACTTGATCTTAGACATTTTTTCCATTTCCTCATCATCCATGCATCCCTTCCAGGATGCACTTCCAATCTTTGTCACTCGAACTCATTTATTTTGGCAAAACGCCTGTACACTTTTCTCTATGTATGGCTTTCATTATCTGAGTTTCCTACTGTGAGAATTTATGGCTCTTTGTCTTTTCACATTTTATCCAGAATCCAATATGCATTAATTATTTGTCTTCTGACTCTTTTCCTCAACTTAGAGACATATGAAATTTTTCAAAATTAAAGCAGAAATATCAGATACAATTGGACACATTTGACCACCTTAATCTCAGTCTCCATTTCTTTCCTTCTTATAACTAAAATGCTTGTGGATTTTCGTCTTGCTTTGTATAATCTGTTTTTGTCAACACCATCATGGTATACGTGTCAATATCCATTTGATGTGCATTAGCAATGCCACAATACATTTTTTTCTTTCTTTAAAAATTTGCTTTTATTAAATCATAGCTGTGTACATTAATGCAATCTTGGTGTATAATGTGCTGGTTTTATATACAATTTGAAATATTTTCGTCAAACAGGTTGACATAGCCTTCATGGCATTTTATTAGTTGTTGTGTTAAGACATTTGTATTCTACATTTAGTAAATTTCACATGTAAACGTGTAAGATGCCCCACAGGTGTAGTCCCACCAATCACCCTCCTTCCGCCCATCTTCTGTCCTCCCCTCCCCTCCCCCCCAATCCCTTTCCCCATATTCTTGGGCTGTAAACAAAAGGCAGAGATAGAAGATAGAAGAAGGAAAGGACACAAAAAATCTAACAGATAAAATGAATTATTAATTAGGAACATGTTTATTGAAATTTGTATTTCTTTAATTAATAGGGTCTTTTGAAAATTTAGTAGAATTGGGCTTATTACCTGAAAAATTCTGCAACTCCTGGCACTGGTAAGAAAGAAAGGGTTTAAATATGGGATTGGTGAGAATACACTTGTGGTGCATCTTACAATGGTATATGTGAAACTTAGTAAATGTAGAATGTAAATGTCTCAACACAATGACTGTGAAATTGCCAGGAAGGCTATGTTAACCAGTGTGATATAAATGTGTCAGCCGGTCTGTGAAACTAATGTATGATGCCCCATGATCATACCACTGTACATAGCTATGATTTAATAAAAAAAAAAAAAGAGAAAAAAAAAATAATAAATATGGACACTGATGGTTTCAAAATCAAATGGTGAAAGTTAGGAATGCTGAAAACTCAAAAAGACCTGGGATAGCAGAGGCAAGGATTCTGTACTTCCAGTTTGTCTGGGCGGGTCCTGAAAACTCAGCTAGCTTGTCTGTCCCCCCCCCCCCCCCCAGGCTTTCTTAGTTCAGCAAATTCACAGAGTCTATACATCTGTTCTTAAATCATTCTTTCTCATACAAGGAATCTTTTACAGTATGCAAAATGTAGCTCAACATAAATGCTGAGTTTTCTTTACATTTTCCAAATAGAGAACTTCAGTTGGTCATGCCCCAATGAGTGCCTAAGGCCTTTCTGACAAGGTTGAAGCTGAAATTCACAGTGAGATTTTCAGAGCTTAAATTAGTAGTCTGAAATTTTCTGCAAGGCAATTTCCATGAAGGAAAGTCACATGGCCTAGCCAAATCTAGTTTATCAAGTCATTAAATTAAATATATATGCTAGTAAATACACACACATGTATTAAATTAAATATATATGCTAATAAATACACATGTAATAGTATTACAGTAGTAAATACTATTTCCTGTGTGAAAGTTTAGATAGATTTGTGTTTTCACATATCTGTAGTTTTGGAAGAGCTTAGCTATTAAAACCACGTGAGTTTTAAGCCTTTGCACTTACATGTATATCAAGGAAGTTTGAGTATTAAATATTTTTTGGAATACAAGTATATGTATTTACTGGGTGGACATAAAGTTTGGGTAATGTAAAGTTCATATGCACATGAACTTTCTGTCTATGCTGTACATGTATTATATATAGTTAGCATAAAATACTCCAGTAGATTCTATTTCCAAACAAAGAATCAAACTGTTCTTATTGCTAAAGCTAAAATAGCTCTTCTGTGAATATTTGTTGTTTTATTTAATCTAGCATTTCTTGATTAAACATAAATTTCTTTTCCGTACTTTAGACTATTTCCTCATGTGAAAGTTTAGATAGATTTGTGTTTTCACATATCTGTAGTTTTGGAAGAGCTTAGCTATTAAAACCACGTGAGTTTTAAGCCTTTGCACTTACATGTATATCAAGGAAGTCTGAGTATTAAATATTTTTTGGAATTCGTATTATCCATTTAAAAACTTTCATGCACTAGTCTATCCTGGTATTTAATGTCATGGATATATCATATTTTGATTTGGTTTTCATGGTAATATATGTGAACACAAGTGAACCTCAAAGAGCCAGTCCTTCAAAATGAATCCCAGTGGCTAACGGTACCTAAATTTAAAATACAGTAGAACCACCATAGTTGACCACCTCCCTACATTGACAACCTCCTTAAGTAGGCCTAGTCCCTTATGTTGACCACCCCTTTATGCTGACCAGTTTGTGACAGTCTCTTGGGTGGTCTAAACTTTTATTTAAATCCATATCATTGCCTATTTTGTAGACTTTGCCCATATCAAAATCTCATTTGCCTCTCTTAATTAAAACATTGCTAAAATTTTCATTGTTTTGAAACATTTGGCCCGTAGACTTTCTACCAACATTCTTAAAATGTCTCGTGGTAGGATTCTGAATTCTAAATGATTTTCTTCTTCTTTAAATAACCGATTTTGCCATTAGATTTTTAAATTTAACATAAATTTTGATTGACTGCTACTGTGTATCAAGCCCTCTTCTGGACTCTTGCAGTACATGAGAACACAAGACAGACAACAATCCTTACCAATAGAGCTTATTCTGCTGTTCTAATCCACAAGCCTTTTTTTTTTTTTTTTTTTTCTTTTGAAGTGTGGAAAGGGTAGAACAAATCCCTGATCTCATTTGGCCGAACTTAATCTCTCTCTGGGCATTACACCATTGGTTAATTGTGTTCTTGTATGTTATTATGTAATGACTTAAGTACATGTAACATGTCCACGAATTTAAACTCTGCACACTAGAATATCTTTGAGTCATCACTGATATATAACATTGCATTTGCTGTGGGATCCAAGACCAGCTCTCCGGAGGAACTGATTCAGTGAATATATTGTACATTTTAGATAAACAGTGATGCTTCTGATATGAGTCATTCTAGTAAAATTTTGGAAAATGTTACAAATTGCCTTTATTGTTTTATAGAAGGAAGAGGAGGAAGACAGAGCAAAGAGTAAGTAAAGTCATTTTAAAAGACAATGTGAAGAAATGCTGACCTGAAGTAGGATGGCAGAAAAAGAAAAGCTTCATATCAATATAACTCAGCCTTATTGGTGTTTATGCCACAATTTCATACCCAGGAATGTTGACTAGTCACATGAAACCACTGTAACATAATCTTCTTGCCTTTTGTTGAAATATATTTTGGTTAATCTAATGGGGAAAGAATAAAAAAAGAAATGACGTTTCAGAATAATTTATTTTATTTTATTTTATTATTTATTAATTTTTGTGGAGACAGAGTCTCACTTTAAGGCCCTTGGTAGAGTGCCATGGTGTCACACAGCTCACAGCAACCTCCAACTCCTGGGCTTAAGCAGTTCTCTTGCCTCAGCCTCCCGAGTAGCTGGGACCACAGGCACCCGCCACAACGCCCAGCTATTTTTTTGTTGCTGTTGGGCCGGGGCCAGGTTTGAACCTGCCACTCTCAGTATAGGGGACCGGTGCCTACTCACTGAGCCACAGGCGCCAACCAAGAATAATTTAGAATAATCTCTTTTTATTGATGTTAGGATGTATTTATTCCAAAACTTTCAAGTACTGTACAAATATGTTTTGAAGTCATGTGATCACTCTCTAAAGACAGTGGAAAAAATGACCATGAACTTTTACAGGTCATCTCCCTAGATCTGCAAAGAATTGCATACTAATATAAGCAACTAGTTATTTTTTCTAACAGTGCTGCAATAAAATACTCAAAATATTTTTAAAAAGAAAAAAGAGGAAAGAATCATATTCAGTGGGAAAGAAATGATATTTTAATTGCCTAGAACAAACATACTCTAACTAGGGCCTTGGGAGGAAATTTGCATTTGTTATTTGTGTTTTTTCTGCTGAGCAGGGCCTGACCTCTCTGTGTTGTGCAAACAAGTTTCTAAGGTCATAACTTCAGAGAGGAGGATCCTTTTGATATCTGTCTTATAAATGAGGGAAGAAGAACGGAATATGTTCATGATAATAAGAAAAAATGTTAGAGAAAATTTTAGAGCTCCTGAAGAACAGATAGCAAATATACAATGTAATACTCAACTATAGTAAAACTAGAATAGAGAAAGTAAATTAAATAAATACCAACCCCAAAGCTGAGATAATAAGACTTAAGAGATAAGCAAAGATATTATTATAAGTGGCAATGGGGTAATTGTGAAGAGCAATAATTAATGATGATTAGTCCCATTTTTTGAGCTAAAGTATTATATAATGTGTGGCGTAAAAATTTGCTTTTTTCTTTTGTTTCATTTTGTTCCTCTTTGGGAGAACTACAAAAACAAAAAAATCAAAAGGCTGAGAAAACAGAGGAGAGTCAAATTAGTAAATAATATAGGGTAAAAAACAGGTGGAATTATTAGGGACCCAGAATCATAAACCATGCAATGCAGTTTAACACGCTAGGTTATGTTGTAGAAAGAGAGTGCAATAAATAGAATAAGATTAATATAGTCTGTACAGTGGAGATCCTGGAAAGGATTGTTACCAGCCAATGAAGAAAAAATACTTCCAACAAATCACATTTAGTGCTCAGCCCAATGAATTGTAAAGCAGAAAATAAACCATTGTTCTATAATCATATTGGGGATACGAAGGGTACACGCTTTCTATCACTATGGAAACAAAGGCTACTTATCTCAGCATAAAGGTTAGACTTTCAAGGGAACAAATTCAGCATGCAATATTCTGAGTTCCACAAAATTTATAATAACACCTACTGATTAACCTTCCAGTAGAAGTTGAACAGAAATGGAAATTAGGCATACATTACTCAAAAGCACATTTACCTTAATTTGTTGTAAATAGGGGTAATAGAGAAGTGGGCGATTGCGAATTTGTTTTCATCAAATACCATTGCTGCCGTTTAATTAAGAAATAACTTAAAAAATGCAATTTCCATAGCACTTAAGCAAGAGACAAAATAAATTATTGAAAATATTGTATTTTTTATGCTGGCTAGGTGCACACAGGTGATGGAATAACTCTTAGACTAATCGTAAAGAGAATAATGCAATAAGAGAAAAAAACCTTATACAGGATACAAATTGAAAAAAATGATTAGTATCTATAGAGAATATTGCATCAAAACTCCAAATGAGGAAACACTTACCAGAAGTTATTTCTTAAGCTCTCAGCAGTTAAAACAATGAGGAATAAGATGAGTTACATAACTTGCTTTAGTATTATTATTTCCTAGTCTAAGAATTCAGATATATATCTATATATTGCCACACCAGTTAACTTGCTCAACATCTGGCTTTTAAGTTTCTTTTAGCCTCTGAATTGAGTAGGGTACATTTTATATCAGCTTTTCTTTCTGATTTATGATTCCTTTATTATTCTTTTAAAGAACTCATTAGAGATCTGTTCCTGGGCTTCTTATACTGCCTTGTGATTGAACCCCAGAGTTCTGTCAGATATTGAATATTAACATACATATGACATTGCCATAGAGTTTAATCTAATGTGCCGGTAGACCATTAACATTGAGGTATATGTGACTTTATTTCAACCTGCACTTGTGACATATGCATATGGGTCATCCAACGATGTCTTCTCGATATATTTCTGATTAAAATGTTTTGAGCACCCACAAAGTTTTGATTGGTCATCCCAATTTTACTATCTTCTTGACTATGTGTGACAGCAGTGATAGGCTATCCAAACCATCTGTAGAGAAGGATGCATTTCATTGTTTTTTGTTTTGTTTCTAGTCCCTTTTAGATTACTGTTATAAAATATAATAAATTTATTATGAACAATTCATATTTCTAAACAAGTATTTAAATATTTCATCCCACTTGCTGTATTTATCCTGTTGATCATGAAGCAATGGTTTGTAGACTTTGAAAACTGACACCAATTTGTGAACCACATTTACTGGTAGTAGATCAAACAATGAGAAAAAACTTTTATAAGCAAAGAAGTGGTAAAAATAATTTTATTTTTGTAAAAGGAGTTTTTGAGAAAGGTGTAAATGCTTTTGTTAATTTTTTTATATAAATGCTAATGGCAAAATTAATATTTTCATACTACAAGAAGTTCTCTATTCCCGTCTCAATCTACTCCTATTTTCTCGTTATCTCTGAGGAGTTAGATTTCTTTAATAGTTTTGAATTCTTAGGGCTAAGAAACTCCTCCATCAAATATGTACCCCTCATAATCTGAAATTAAACAAAAATAAATTATTCGATCCTCTGTAAAAAAAAAAAAAAATGAAGAAATTCTTTATAACCAACCAAATTTTTATTCTTCTCAATTGTTAATTTAAACATCAGCTCTTAATTTTGCAACCCTTAGAAAAAACTAATGGCCTAATTCATAATATAATGCTTTTAATGTGATGACAGATACCTTAATAGCATACACCACTTAATCTGCTTTTTTTTTAATATGTAAAATTATCCTCCCCACATTGAACCTCAGAATAAAATCCGATTGAAAAAAAGGCGTGTGTCTTATGACTCAAGTCACATCACCTAGAAAATTGCTTAGAATATGGCAGACATAGGTTATAACTGGTACAACAGGATCAAGACCCAGAATGCACATTTCTAGGAGGAAAAATATACTTCTTCAACAAATACTAAGTCATGTGTGATGAAAATATTTTAATCTATGTAACAACCTAGTGAATATAAATACAAAATTTCACTTCAAAATATTTTAAAAACCCACCAAAACTAGTACTCAATGTCTGAGCAATAAAGTGCATAATATTATATAATTGTTTAAATTTATTGGCAAAAAAAAAATTGGCCTCTTATGCTAGAAATATTTTCCTTTATTTGGCCCATGAAAATCAGCTTTGAAATGATAAAGAAGATATGTCTTAGCACATGACTTAACATCAAAGTTTATGGGTTTTTTTTTTTTTTTTACAGTTTTTGGCCAGGGTCAGGTTTGAACCCGCCACCTCCGGTATATGGAGCCTCCGCCCTACTCCTTGAGCCGCAGGCACCACCAAAGTTTATGTATTTTAATAATATAATTTATCTTCCCTGCTTTCAACTTTTTCTGCCAATCTGTGGACAGAGAATACACTCTTATTTAAGGTTATGGAAAAAATGTAGGTGTTTATGATCTTCACAAGGCAGACAAAATGTAGCTGGTGAAATTGAGAGAGGGAGGAAAAAAGAGATAATGATTACAGCACATAGACCAGTCCCCAGATGTGTGTGTGTATTTCTTTTCAAACTGATGAATCAACAAATCAACAAAAGTAATGATCACTGAGAGATTGAGGAAGAGCAAGTTGTGAGTCATCTCATCTGTTGAATTGATGAATAAAAATACTGAGTTGTAAGTCTGTTATTTTAACCACCAGATAAAGTCAAACTTGAACCATTTAAAAAATTTATATAAAGAAAAGAATATATGTCTTCCTGCCTAGAAACTACTGAAGGAAGAAATAGTGCGTTCCACTGGCCAGTTGCACTTAGAACTTAGTCAGAGATCTCTTGGGACAGTATTCAAACTTCTTATTCATTAGAATTGCCTTTTCAGCTACACGCCATTTCACCTCTCAGAAATCTCTGAGACAGGCTCTTATAATAGGACTTGCAAAACAGGTTGAGTGTGAAATAACCTATCTCCATATAGCTTCCTCAGGTTCATTATCTTTTAGATATTTCAGCCACCAGCTTGATCCTGGGAAGAAATATCAAAAATAATGATTTAACCCCCATTCTCTTTTCATACATACCTCATAACCCTCACTTACGTTGGGTTTTGTTGGTGGCAAGAAAAGTGAGTCACCCAAATACTATTTTTTTCCATAATAATACTCCTTGCATAAGATTACAGAATTTAGTAGGCATGCTTATATCCATGGTTCTATTAATCATCAATAAATTGTGAGATCAATATCGCTCTGTTCAATTTACAGAAGAAATGGAGGCTAGGTCAAGCTAAATGCTACCTATAAGGCCTGCAAGCTAATAAATTGGCCAGACACACTGTGAAATTTTTCCTATAGTAAAATATTTCTTTTGTAACATAAGAAAGGGGAATTCTACTTTTGAATCCAAGTAGGAGGTCATTAGTATCTACTATAATTTACCGTTGTGACTGATCCCTGTGGGCAGAAGGGTAAAACAAGTGAAATTTCTACTTTAAAAAAAATTTTTAATTTAATTTAATTTTTACTTATTTTATTTTTATTTTTTTTTACTTTTGTACCCCATTTCTCAACATTTTCTCTACATTTTTCACCCCGTTGAGTGTCTATTCAGTTGTACGCAGGTTTCATGGGTGCAGTTGCAGGCCCTAGATAATCTCCCATTCTCCAGAACATATCTTTACTCTGTTCTTACTTGTAATATAGTAAGATTATTTTTTCAGAACAGGGAAATTTGTCATTGACATAAAATATCAAATAGGAGCTACTATATAGTTTTTCTCTCTGGGACAACAGTTGTGATAAGACAACAGTTTTATCACACTCATCTATAATTCAATCTCTAGATATGTTACTTTTCATGGGAAATATTCATCTTAACAGGCACCTTTGGGAATGATTTGTTTCCCCATTTTGGTATAAAAGTGTGTGTGGGCGTATCTGGGGGGTATCTGTGTGGGCGTGTCTCTGTGGGTGTGTCTATGGGGGTATCTGTGTGTGTGTGTGTGTCTCTGTGTGCCTGTGTCTCTATGTGCGTGTGTTTCTATGGGCACGTGTCTCTATGGGTGTGTGTCTCTGTGGGCGTGTCTGGGGGGGTATCTGTGTGTGTGTGTCTTTATGGGCCTGTGTCTCTGTGGGAGTGTGTCTCTGTGGGCGTGTCTGGGTATGTCTCTGTGTGGGCGTGTCTGGGGGGTATCTGTGTGTGTGTGTCTCTATGGGCCTGTGTCTCTATGGGCGTGTGTCTCTATTGGCGTGTGTCTCTGTGGGCGTGTCTGGGTATGTCTCTGTGTGGGCGTGTCTGGGGGGGTATCTGTGTGCCTGTGTCTCTATGGGCGTGTCTGGGTATGTCTCTGTGTGGTCGTGTCTGGGGGGGTATCTGTGTGTGTGTGTCGTTGTGTGCCTGTGTCTCTATGGGCGTGTGTGTCTATGGGCGTGTGTCTCTGTGGGCGTGTCTGGGTATGTCTCTGGGTGGGCGTGTCTGGGGGGATCTATGTGTGTGTGTGTCTCTGTGTGCCTGTGTCTCTATGGGCGTGTGTCTCTATGGGCGTGTGTCTCTGTGGGCGTGTCTTGGGGGGTATCTGTGTGCCTGTGTCTCTATGGGTGTGTGTCTCTGTGGGCGTGTCTGGGGGGTATCTGTGTGGGTGTGTCTCTATGGGCGTGTGTCTCTATGGGCGTGTGTCTCTGTGGGCGTGTCTGGGTATGTCTCTGTGTGGGCATGTCTGGGGGGGTATCTCTGTGTGTGTGTCTCTGTGTGCCTGTGTCTCTGTGGACGTGTCTGGGTATGTCTCTGTGTGGGCGTGTCTGGGGGGGTATCTGTGTGGGTGTGTCTCTGTGTGCCTGTGTCTGTATGGGCGTGTGTCTCTGTGGGCGTGTATGGGTATGTCTCTGTGTGGGCGTGTCTGGGGGTATCTGTGTGTGTGTGTCTCTATGTGCCTGTGTCTCTATGGGCGTATGTCTCTATGGGCGTGTGTCTCTGTGGGCGTGTGTCTCTGTGGGCGTGTGTCTCTGTGGGCGTGTCTGGGTATGTCTCTGTGTGGGCGTGTCTGGGGGGGATCTGTGTGGATGGGTTTCAATCAGGTCGGCTCCTGGGCTTGC
>CAUYPK010071096.1:0-43046 GCA_963574355.1 Loris lydekkerianus | reverse complement strand
GAGGACACAAGAGGGGGGGACGCAGGGTTGCGTGGCTACTGTAGCTCCTGGTCAGGGAATGTGGAGCCCCAGTGGGTGCAGGTTATGGGTCGGGGGTCACTGCACACCTCTTATGGAGGTCTGGGCGGCGCCTAGCCCAGGAGTTTGAGGTTGCTATGAGCTGTGACGTCAGGGTACTCTACCCAAGGCAACAGCCCAAGGCTCCAGTGTTCCAAAACTGTCTCACTCTGCCTCTTAGGATTAGGGCTGTGAGGCAGTTTTGTCCCCGCCTTTAAGCTGCTCAGTCGCTAGGTTACTTTGTCCCGCCCGATCCTTGCTCTGGGACCCTGAGGGCAAAGCTTGCCGGAGCAGTTTTTCCACACAATGGCTTTCACTTAGTTCAAATGTATTTTTTATGGTTTGCTAAGTTACCACTGTTCATTGGAACATTGGTATTTGTATTTACGTTACCACGTTCCTCTTTTGTGTTTTATTGTCTGCAGTGTCTTTGTATTCACCGATGCTAACAGGTTCCTCTTTCTGTATATGATTTTCTGCTTTTTTCAGCTTTAGTAGACTACTGTATGTCTAGTATGTATGCATTATTTCTGAATTTCTGCATAAAACAAAGCTTTCTCTTTATAAAGCCACTTTCGAGACATGTATTTAAATTTCTCCTACCCCCAATTTCCTTGTACAGTTGGGACGGAATAAGATATGCCTGTGTATTTGATGTACTAGCAACTGTGGTATCAGTAATAAAGTAACCAGCAAATAACCGCACACTTGGATTAAAAAAGTGTTCTGAAGAAGGCATCAGCTATTTGTGTTCTCACTGGGACCAATGTTAGGTATTCATGGATTCAGAAAGTAAGAGCATATATAACATACATAGGCAGTGAGCTCTTGCTAGTAATATTAGTTGAACATGGCAAACACATGACCCAGAACGTCTGCAGACCAATTCAGACCAACGTGTAGAGGCAGATTAATAAGCTCTTGCTCACTGCCAAGTGTTCAATACATTTGTGTGGGTAGATGATGATTCAAGATGATGTTCTATGTTCATTATTTCTTCAGTAATTTTTGCAACAAGAGTAAAATCTTATTAGGACTTTAGGGGCTCGGCCAAAGTGGTGGTGACCTGCTCCAGTAGTGGAGGACATGATGCAGGTCTCATCTTTATAAGAACTCCACAGGGACATGCGCCAGTGCACTGCTGTGGTATAAATTAAGGAAGGAAGATATTTTCCCAGCATTTCCTGATTCTGACAAGATATTAGAAACATGTTTTTAAAAATAATCACCTTGCAGTGGCATTTCACTATGCATTCTGAAGAGTGACTGCAGCTGTGCAGGGAGCAGCTCTACAGCTTATAATGTGGTCACCAGGCCACTCTGCATACAGCATTATAATGCAGGGCAACCTCAGAAAAGAAGGACAACTCCTTATGAACTAACAGATCATACCTGCTACGCCAGGGCAGGAATTCAGTGGGCACCCAGTAAAAGCTGGATGAATGTAGCCTGAATGAGTGTGAGTCAGCACTTTTGATCCTTTGGATTTCCTATGTGGGAAGCTCTTAGACTAACAGTAATTAAATGTAATCATAGTGCTATAAGTTTTTAATAACACTGGAAATAGACAATAGTAATTGCAGTACTGTGATGGAACATAAAAAGTAGTTATTATAATAATTATTCTATTGATAATTAGCTACAAGGTTATTTCTGCAAGTGTAAGAGTGTGCAAGAAACAGTTATCCAAGAACAATTTTTGCATAGTTGTTTTTTCAGAGACATTTCTTCCCCAGAGGCAACCACTCTGCTGCCAGCCCTCTGGAGAACAGCATGGACAGCTGACATGACATCCCACATAGAAATCGCATCAAATTATAAGACTCAGGGTGGGATGGAAGGACAATGCAGACGGCAGACATTCAAAACCGCTCAAGGGAGACTGAGGTTTCATTTCTGCACACCAGAGGAATTGAGCAGTTTCATTATAATGGAGCTTTGATGGGAACCTTTCACTTCTCTTTCTCCTGGGCTAGCTGCATTGGTAAACTTACAGGTAGTTGTAAACCAACTTGGTGTTTACACCAAGGTCAATCTATGTGTGGGCTGTGAACAAAAGTTGACGGAGAATAAATCTGTCGAAAAGTGGGATTCTGCATTTGCATAATTTTTCCTAAACCCCCCCCCCCAAGCTTTTTCTTTGCAAAATGTACCAGTTAATTTAAGAACCGTGGCTGTATATTACCATAATGGAATGAGCCAGAGTGCGTTTTATCCCAATAAAGAACACTTGTGGAAGGCCTGCCCCTCCTCTGCCTGTTTATGGCTCCCAGTTCCAGAGAAGAAAGGAGGGCTTTGTGGAAGACCTCTCTTTCCGTAATTTATTCAAAACACATTGAAGCCACTGGATAATTGCACCACATCAAGATATCTGTGTTTCCACTGTGGGCTGGAATTCGTTAAGTATGTCAATGAAATTATGGGATCCTGGCATCCATTTGTATGCACTGCTATCTGTTCGGTGGTGTAAAGGTAAGAGCACATGAACTGTGTATAAAAGCAACTTGAGAAATGCAGGGCTCTATTTACGGTACTAACTGCCAAAGTTAAACACCATGTAAGATATCTAAGAATAAATGCTATGAAACAAGGGGAAAAAAATAATACTTTTGCTTTTCAAATCTGTCTTTCATAAAACTGGATACAAGTTATATTTATCCTTTGTAAAATGTAGTTTTAATGCCCTCTGACAACAATTGTGCTGAAAAGCTTGTAATGTCACAGTCTTCCTCCTGGTACAATCCAGAAAGGCCACAGTAAATTAAACACAAGGGGTATATTCAATGCCAGGCTTACCAGCAGAAAAGTCAGAAGTGTCTTTGTACTGCCTCGTACTTTGTACCACCTTGTGTACTTAACTACAAAGTATATGGCTGAAGAGCTGGTGGCGGTCTATCGGGAAGATTGACTTCTGTTTCCCCAATGCCCACCTCCACCCCCATCTTTTCTGTTCTTTTTTTGTTGTTGTTGAGACAGAGTCCCACTCTAGGCCCTGAGCAGAGGGCAATGTAGTCATAGCTCACTGCAACCTCAGACTCCGGCTATGAGCATCCTGCTGCCTCAGCCTCCGGAAGCTGCTGGGATTACAGGTGCTCACTGCAGAGCCCGGCTGGGTTTTTTCACTTTTTTAGGAGTCGGGGTCTCACTCTCACTCAGCCAAGTCTCAAGCAATTCTCCCTCCTCAGCCTCCCACAGTGCTGGGATTACAGGCATGAGCCACCGCACCTGGCCTTTTTTTTTTTTTTTTTTTTTTAATCAGGGAACAGTCAAGCCTTTGTTAAAGAGATAATTACATATTATAGGTATGTGCTACTTGAAAAAACCTTATTGCTTTTTTTTTTTTTTTTTAGAAACTGGTCCTTATCCAGAGAGGATTTCATTTTTAGCAATTGTTGCCGATTTAAAGACCTGGATTCAGTACTATGCAATGTGTCTTTCACTCTCTATTTAGATAACTTAATACAACATTCCAATACCACAGACATCTATTTTCTCCTTTAATGTGGATAAGGAAAATTAAATGTAAAGACATTAAGAAACATTTCTCAGTGCACAGAGGTGAGAGCGTGAGGGTGACTGGTGGAGGGTGAAGGCAGGATTTGACGTCTTCCCAGGAAGCACCCACATCAGTGACCGCAGACCCAGCCCCAGGCCCAGCCCAGGAGTCCTAATTCTCCAGACAACTTCTAACCCTTAGTCTCAAATCAGTAAATAACTGTAACCCAGTGGATAACCCAGTGGATAAAGGATACTTTTATAATCAGACTAAGTGATGTAAACGTATTCATTAAAAGACGGACAAACCTTTCAGTTTTCCATCAAAGTTTGGATTGGTAGCTACTTTTAAGCCCGGATGAGGTAGCAGAAAACAGGAAATGTTGGTGAAGCAGGAATGGATGTGTTTCCGAACATTCTGTAGCTCTTCATGCTGGTTCCCTGAGACCTGCAGTGAACCATTCTGAAGTTTAAACCACTTCCAACACAAATTAAACACAGGAATTCTGTGGCTTCTCTCATTTGCTACATCTCTGTGGTCCCACAGTGATAAAAAAGACATGATAGAGTTGGACTAAAGGACTGAAATCACAGGTGAATCTACCCACACAGCCCGCACAGCCCGGCAAACGCGTGCGGTCATTGTAATTAGTGAGTGTGTATCCTCATGCTAACGCAGATGGGTCTTCCCATTTTTTTAGTGCAAATTAGTGGGGTATTACTCTAGCTCAGTTGTACAAATTCAAATTTTAAATCAAAGTACTCATAGGAAACACAAATAAATCCTAAGATATTCCTACCTTTTTCCAGGAGATACTCAAGACAACCTCTTATCATCTGGTAAGGGCATCTGAATAGATGGTGAGTGTTTATTTACAATCTTTTAAGAAAAAATTTAAAACCTTTTAAAAATATTTAAGTTTTGTTTCTTCCTCCCAGACTTCTTAGTATCTATTTTTTGTGATGTCTGTTCAATATAAATGAGCATACAATATTGAATCATCAAAATGTAGAGAGTGGAAGGTCTTTTAATTCTATGTGAACTTCTAGCAAAATGTTTTTAAGATTGATTTTGGTGATTTCAAAATTTGATATTTTTGTTAAATTGACTTGTATACCTCTACTAAAATATGAATCTTGATATTTGCACTGTCTTGAAATGATTTAATCTTCAAAGTAAAATTACATCTTTAGAAATAAATTATTGTTTTATGGATACCTACAAAGAATTCTTTACCTACATCATAATTATTGATAATACTAAAATTGTAACTCTAAAGGTAGTTTATGAAATAAGAGATCCCGTAAGAGTCAAGTGAGTCTGTAGCTACTGAGTATTCAGCAAATCACCCCACAAAAATAATTCTGCATTATTATTGGTAATAATTTCATGCACCTAAATATCTAACCTTGAGGCGTTTTTCCAAGAATTTGGCGCCACCATCAGCTCCATATGAAAATTCATACGGGAAACTCCAGTCTCGAACAAGAAATATCAGACTCTAAAAAACAATAAGAAAAGATTGATGAGGGGACCTTCAGGTGCTTCCCTCTGCCTTTTACTAAAACCAATTATAATATCATTGTTACTCGGTGTTATTTACTACACTGTAAAATTAAAAAGCAAACAAAACCTTTCAAAGTTTCCAAGCAGTCCCTCCCCTATCAAGGTCATCCTATATGTTGGCATTAAGAATTAACAGAAAGCTGTCTACAAAACTCCCCATAGATGCAGCCCTGAGAGAGAAGGGACAGGTGACCGTCCGGCTGGCTGAACAGAGCTCTGCAGCCATAGACAGACCCGGCGTGGAGCATGTTCCTCTGAGTCTTCCTCTGAGTCTTTTTTTAAAGAAAAAATGTTAATGTTTTTATAGAAATGACACATAAAAACATGCATCGTAAAAAGTTCAAACTACTAGATAGCCAAGTCCAGAGGAAAAAGAAATTTAATATACTCAAATCCCATGTCCTGGATTTGACCATAGTTAACAGTTGATGAGCATCCTCCAGTCATCCACTAGATATGTACACAAATGGAGAAAAAAGAGAAAAAAGGAGAAAAACAATTTCACAATTCCACAGAAAATAGAATTGTTTTATATATGGCATTTAAAATAAAAAGTACCAAATTAAAATATACTTGAAGTTAAAAGCAAAATGAGATGACATTTAAAAGCTGAATTTCAAGTAAACGACGTCTCACGATTATTAAGTTCTGATAAATTTTTCTGAATTTAAGAAGAAAAGATTTTGGAAAACATTGAGCTGAGAGTCAAAAATTTAGCCTTCTGAATACTTTATCTGTGCCAAGATTGTTCTAATGTGTAATTACCCTAGTAAAATGGCTCAATATTTGTGGTATTGCAGTTTTCACATACTTAGTATTTTACTAATTTCTGTTTAGAGTTTTGTACAGAAACTACTAATTGTATCTTAACATTATTCTGTACGGAAAGATTTAGAAAAGTGGTTATGGAGCCACTGTCTTGCTCTTGGTAATCTTTTTGTATAACTAATAGTTAATTCTTGAGCATGAGAAGTCCATTTGCAAAGAATTCCAATTACTGTTTAACATCAGAGCACACCATCACGGTGGACATGATTAGCATCTGTCTGTGAAGTCTACTAACTGCACAGGAAAGCATGTTAGCCCTCCTGATTGAAAATGGATGTGACATTTTCAAGACCTGAAGTGAGAGCCACAGCCATCTAAAATGTTAGCAGCTGATCACATTTACTTCTGATAAAATTAACGTGCAAGTAAAAAAAAAAAAAAAAAAAAAAGGTTTACTTTTTTTGAAGCAAGGGCCTATTATCAACCTGCTCTAATAAATCAATTTAATTAAATAATTCCACAGTTACGTATTAGAATCCTAATAATGGGGGGAGAGAAATTGGGGAGGGAGAGCGAGAAAGAATGAAGGACAGAGAAAGAAAAAAGGATGAAAGGAAGGAAGGGAGGGGGGAAAGGGGTAAGGGAAGGGAGAGAGACTGGCGAAGTAACAGAAACGAAATCAATGACGTGCTTTTAACGGCACCTAATGGAAGATGTAGAGAGTGGAAGGTCTTTTAATTCTATGTGAACTTCTAGCAAAATGTTTTTAAGTTTGATTTTGGTGATTTCAAAATTTGATATTTTTGTTAAATTGACTTGTAAACCTCTACTAAAATATGAAGATTTTAGTAGATTCTGATAATGAAGAGAAAACTTTCCACGTTACCAAACAATATTGTGAAAAGAACAGTCGCATCTAATAAAAATTTGATTATACATATGCACACAAAACAAAGTACCTTAATGATCAGGAGGAACAAAGTAAAAATGTTTTTAGAACATTTATCATTATTTAAAAAATAACTACTGATAACTCTCACCCAGGAACCAATCTGCAGCACTGTGGGGAACCTGGGCACACAGGCTAGGATAGTCTATATTGAGAAAAGCTTTGTATTTTACCCTTGGAAGCTTCTAATTTGGAGGGACATACTTTTTTTTTTTTTTTTTTGCTATTGCTTTTGTATAATGCTGTGATGAATACCCTCGACTATAGAAACAAGGTTTACTTTTTAAATCTTATAAATCTTGTATTGGAATATACCTTACATACAGAAAATTGAACATATATATGTTTATAAAGTATATGGCTTTTTTGTTTTTAAGGACAGAGTGTCACTTTGTCACACTGGATAGAGTGCCACGATGTCACAGATCACAGTAACCTCAAACTCATGGGCTCAAGCGCTCCTCCTGCCTCAGCCTCCCTAGTAGCTGTGACTACAGGTGCCTGCCCTAACACCCAGTATTTTTAGAGAAAGAGTTCTCACTCTTGCTCAGGCTGGTCTCAAACTCCTAAGCTCAAGCAATCCACCCACCTCGGCCTCCCAGAGTGAATAAGTATGTGGCTTTGTGAATTTTCACAAGCTGAACACACTTTGTCTACATGACGCGTCCACAAGACCTATTCCTGCCACCTTCCAGGGGAACCACTAGCCTGACTTCTAACTAATCTAACCACAGATTGGTTTTGCCTGTTTGTATAACAATATGTGAGTGAAATCATACATGATGAGTCTTCTGGTTTGGCGTTTTCACTCAGCATTACTTCGGTGAGATTCATCATATTACTGCATAATAATTGTTTATCACGTATAGTCATAACCAGGGGTGGCGAACACGTTCGACTACGCGCTCAGAGATCGCTCCTCAGAGGTCCCTCCTCAGAAGCAGCATAACAAAATCCAAACTTGGCAAAGAGCCACAGTATACAAAATAATGATAAGAGGCAAAGAGCCGGAATTCATTTTGGCCGGGAGCCGCGTGCGGCTCTAGCCGCGTGTTCGCCACCCCTGGTCATAACTGCCCAATTTCCGTTATATGAATGATTATTGATTCATTCAACTGTAGATGAGAATTTCAGTGTTTTCTAGTCTTCAGCTGGTGTGAATTGTGCTGCTACGAACACTCACGAGCCTCTTGGTTAACTTAAGTACACTCTTCCTCTGGGCTCATACCTAGAGGCAGAACCACAGAGTAATCAAGTGTGCATATATTCAGGGTCTGTGGACACACTCAGTTTTCCAAAGTGCTGTAGCAACTTACAATTTTACCAGCAGTGTGAGAGGTTCCTGACGTTACATCCTCTCCCACATTTGGTATTTTCTCCTAAATTTTAACCATTCTGGAGGAGGGTTGAGCAGCCCTCTGTGATTTCAATACGCGTTTCCCTGAGGACTAGTGGAACAGATCGCCTTGGGTTCACGGCCCTGTGTGTTCACGTCTTCTGTGCGGTGCCTGATCGGGTCTCCTGCCAATGTTTCTTCAGTTGTCTTTCCTCATTGGTTTAGAGTCAACCTTTTTAAACATGTGTTTCACTTTTAACTCCCTAAAATGTAATACTTGATGAGAAACCAGCATTCTTAAGCTTTCTCTTACCACTCTTCCCTTCCATCTGCTATTTTTTTGTTGTTGTCATAACTGTGAAATAAAACCAATAGCAGTTTGAGTGTAAATGTTTAAAATATAATAAACATTGAAAGATATCACAAGTGCATGTGTGGGAATTGTGAAGAGGATTTATGTATGTGCTACAGAGTGCCCTGTATCATCTTGAACTTCCCGTTATAATACTTACACTAGAATTTGATGAACATCTTTCAGTTGAAAATAATGAAATCCAACCCCAACAAGCTTAAGCTAAAAAGCAGAGAATTTATTATTGGTCTGTAGCTGGAAAGGTCAGTGGCATAGCTGATTTTTGTAAGACTCAAGACGCTTATGGCATCATCAAGGCTCTTCCTCCAATCGGTCGTCTGCACGATGGCCAAGATGACCCCTGAACCCAGAGTCAAGTCCTGCTAGCTGAGCAACACCAGGGTGAATTATTATTCATGATAACTCTGTCAGGAAATTTCCAGGGACTGGCCCACCTTTGATCATATGCCCAGTCTAGAAATAACCACTGTGGTCAGAGGGATGGGATGGTCTGAACTGGCACTTTTAAGTAAGGAGTGACTGGCATCACAGACACCTGCACCAAAGGAAATGCTGTCTGCTGGAAAGAGGAGTTCTGTTGCTAGAGTAAGGGGAAGATTAGAAACTAAACAGATACCAACACCAGTACTATAATTTTACAGTTTGTTAATTACAAATGGTAAGACTTCTAAAGGCAAAACAACCTTTCTTGCTCATGACAATATCCTTAGGCCCTAGTACAGAATCAGTGCTTAAATCAGATTTGTTGAATAAATCATTTCCTACTTTTTCAGTTATCAATTTTATAATGTCAAGGTTTAAAATATTTACTATTTATTTAGTATTTTCTGGTCTGTACTTGTAATACTCAAAGTTGTTTGGTTTTAGTGCTGTGTCTAACTGGACTCAGTGGATTGAAAATCCTTTACTGTGAGCCAGGCACGGTGGCTCACGGCTATAACCCTACCACTCTGGTGCTAGCCAGGCACGGTGGCTCACGGCTATAACCCTACCACTCTGGTGTAAGCTGGGCACGGCGGCTCATGGCTATAACCCTACCACTCTGGTGTGAGCTAGGCCTGGCGGCTCACGGCTATAACCCTACCACTCTGGTGTGAGCTAGGCATGGCGGCTCATGGCTATAACCCTACCACTTGGTGTAAGCTGGGCACGGCGGCTCATGGCTATAACCCTACCACTCTGGTGCTAGCCAGGCACGGTGGCTCATGGCTATAACCCTACCACTCTGGTGTGAGCTGGGCATGGTGACTCACAGATATAACCCTACCACTCTGGGAGGCTGAGGTAGGTGGATCATTTGAGTTCAGAAGTTTGAGACCAGCCTGAATAAGAGCAAGGACCCATCTCTACTAAAAATAGAAATAGACCCATCTCTACTAAAAATAGAAAAACCAGCCAGGCATTGTAGAGGGTGCCTGTAGTCCCACCTACTCAGGAGGCTGAGGCAAGAGGATCACTTGAGCCCAAGAGTCTGAGGTTGCTGTGAGCTATGATGCCACAGCACTCTACCCAGGGTAAGACTCTTGTCTCAAAAAAAAAAAAAAAAAAAAATAGGCGAAAGAAAGAAAGAAAATCCTTTTACTTCTAACTTCTCCATATCTGAGCTTTTATTTTGAAAAAGGTAAAAGCTGTCCGAATTTTGCCACCTAGTTTTTCAAGAAAATAAGAGGGTTGGAATTGTTTCCTGAGTACACATTCTTGGCAGTATCTTCTGTGGCCGTTGCGGTTAGTGGACAAGTTGGCTGGATATAACATTCTGGAGGTGACTCTTTCAAAACTTTGTCAATTATCTTTCATCTTTTCCCATGAAATGTTACTATGGAAAATTCTGTGTGGACTCTTTGTCCTTAAACCTTTCATAACTTCACTAAGCATACTCCCATACTGACTGGAAGGTATTGGTTTTTCCTGTGGATATAGCACGTGTATGAGGATTCAAGTTTTAGTCAAAGCAAATTTTCTTCTATCGTCTCTTCAAATTCGTTTTCTCTAGACCACTATTAGTTTCTCATTTGTTCCGTTCTTTTCTTCGGGGCCTCTCGTGTTCCACATGTGGTTGACAAGAGGAGGGGAATCCTGGTTTAGTGAGGCCTGAAACCTACACAATGTGTGGGGTGGGTTGGGGCAGGGGGAACCCCTAGGAGAAAAAGTGTGTAAAATTAGGCTTAAAAGTGATTTATTTAGAATGAGAAAAATAAATTACAAATTTTAAAAAACTGATAAATGATGAAAAACAAAAAATATAGAAAAATAACTAGCATACCTTTATGATACTTTTATCCCTCAAAGATGCTCTAAGTTCATTTCCTGCTGTGGACCCAGACCAAGCATTTCTCCAAGAAGCACTGGATTCTTTTAGTAGAATATGGAACTTCAAGATTATAATCCTGGCATTGCTATTAAATTGGTCACTTTCTAAGTTTTCTCAGTGGGCAGAGCTAGGATATAATTGTATATGTGTGTGTGCTGAATTTTTCCAATTCAAATTCAGGATTGTAGAGTTTCCACTGAACTTCTATATTACATCTATAGCTCTTTGCCCAAGAACCTTAAATTAAGAATCTTCGTTCTTATGGGCCGGGGACTGTGGCTCATGCCTGTAATCCCAGCACTCTGGGAGGCTGAGGCCGGCGGCTAGCCTGAGCTCACAGGTTTGAGACCAGCCTGAGCAAGAGCTAGACTCTGTATCTAAAAATAGCCAGGTGTTGTGGTGGGCACCTGTACTCCCAGCTACTTGGGAGGCTGAGGCAAGAGAATCACTTGAACCGAAGAGTCTGAGGTTGCTGTGAGCTGTGATGCCACAGCACTCTACGGAGGGTGACCAAGTGAGACTTTGTCTTAAACACACACACACACACACACACACACACACACACACACACAAAGATGGCTTGGCGCCCATAGCTCAGTCCCTAGGGCACTGTCCACATACACCAAGGCTGGTGAGTTCAAACCCAGCCTGACCAGCTAAAGACAACAATGACAATTACAACAATAAAAAAAAAAGGCGGGCATTGTGGCAGGTGCCTATAGTCCCAGCTACTTGGAAGGCTGAGGCAAGAGAATCACTTGAACCGAAGAATCTGAGGTTGCTGTGAGCTGTGACGCCATAGCACTCTACTGAGGGTAACATACTGAGACTCTGTCTCAAAAAAAAAAGAGAATTTAATTTAAAAAAATGCCCATATCCACTATCTTTAGTCTAATAACTTGAAAAAGATGCCCATTTTTGTCAAAAATTTTCTCAAAATACAAAAATTTATATTTGGAACATTTCTACTTAAAACATGTATTTTGAAAATACAGGTTAGCTAGGAAGCTACTTTTGGAAAATAGAGGTTCACAAACCAAGGTAAGTGAAATCAAATATGTGAATTTGGCTATATTTTGCCTTTTTCTTGAGCACTTTTAGTTTCATTTCTTGGTCTTTTTCACTGGGCATTTTTCCAATTCAGATAATGAGGGCCGTATGTGGAACAGAAGCAAATAAAAAGTTTTATTTTTTTAAATTAGCAATCTATATAGTAATGAAACTAATGCTGGTGTTCCAACTCCTGGCTCTCTGCCTGATGCCCCATCCAGTGATGTGCCGTTAAACTAGCTTTCTGACAAAAAAAGCCTTGACTTGTAGCATTTGCCAATTTCTGTGGTGTAAACATACACCCCCACGGTTGACTTCAAGCTAAGTTTTTAATAATTGGTTCTCATGAACAGGTGGGAGACATTCATTGCACACCTGCTGTCCCCCTAAGACTACCTTGTGTTACACCTGTCATGTGTGGAACTTTGAGAACTCCAATCCTTATTTCAAAACCCAGCAGTTTTTTTACCCTGATGAATCTTGGTTTGTTCATATACACATACATACATATCTATACACACATATACATACATATATATACACACACATACACACATATACACACACATACATGCACATACATACATATCTATACATACACACATACATACGTACACAAACACATACATACATATGTGTTTTATATGTATATATAAAAACCAAGAATATAAAGTAGCCTAATTTGCTCAAATAAAAACGTGAAGTCACAAATACTTTTTTAGTAAATTAGTCAAGCAAGTAGGGCAAATTATGGACCTATGCTGTACATGCCCTACAAATAATCATATTTAAAAAAAATTATGAGAACTTTTATAACCTTTGTTAACTTCCCTTTGGAGACTATGTCCTTTACGAAAATTATTCAAAAGGAGTGTTATAAAAAAAAGAGTTATATCACCACCACAAATAGTGCAAACTGAAATAAATCCACACACTCAACAATTGGAGGATGGCCATGAAAACTACGGCATGTTAAAATGATCATATAGAGCCATCAATGTTATAAGTATGTGGAAATATCAATACATGTGTTGATTATGTCAGCTTGAAAGGCTTACATGGAAAAATATATTTGAAAAATAATGTTAAATTTATGTGTACTTGCATTATAAACATAAGAAATTATTCCCACACTCATGGGGAGAGACTGTTCCAAAGCCAGGTAGCCAGCAGACACTGGAATCAGTTTTTAATGTGTTTAATCAATCAATTTTGGTTCTGATTTTAGTTTGGGGTAAAAGTAAACACCAGAGCTGGTTTTAAACCCACGATCAGTGAGAGACTCATTCAGGACTTTCAAAGTCAGGCAAGCAGTCGAAGACTCTAGAAAACTCACTGTGGCTGCTGTCAATCATTTCTCACCTCTCTAACCAAGGCTGAATACGCTTCTGTACCCAACAAAACACACGTCCTTAACTCTGTAACCCTAAACTCCACAACAAGTCCCTACAGTCTATTCTGGGCATCAGGTTGTTTTGCTCCATGAGAATAGGACTCACCGGCAGTGTTCTACTTAATTTAGCAATAAGTCTATTTAGCTTTGGGCTTTTTGTTGTTGTTGTTAATCAGATTTTGAATGATGGTCTTATCCTCTAACAATCCTACAAGTCTCCCTGAACTGTTGTGAATGCCCTCACTTGGCAGCATTCTTGCAACCTGAAGACAACAGGTGTGCTCTGATTGTCCCTTGTTCTTCCAATTCCATTTGTCCTTCAAATTTGCCTCCAGGTGAATCTGTCTCAATAGCAATCTGAGTTCTGATTTGTTTCATTGAGTTCTTGTTGCTAGTTAATTTATTATCCTAGGATTTTGCAATCCAGTAGGTTATCATATAAAGCCATTAGTCCTAAGTCTTTGTATGGAATAATTCAGTCTTTAGTTTTGGAAGTGCACTCATTTGACAAATGATTAGACCTAATTTTTGTGTAAAGTTATTAGGACTTTTGGTTCGGGGTACATCATCCAGTAAGTATTTTTGCCCTTGGCCTGCACATTCTTTTGCTGCTTGCTTTGCTTTCTTCTATTTGACAATCTGTACCAAGTCTTGTCTCCTCTGTTTTGTTTAAGAACAGATGGAAGCACAGGCCTAAGACGTCTCCAATCTAATTCAAGCTGCCCCAAAGACTAATGGCTGCATGTCTGTTAGACTGGCAACCAATTAATGCAAAAGTAATTAGTCAAACTTTGCCTTGAGTTCCCTGTAAAACCTTCAAGAAGAAACTCTGTATGTCAGTTTGTGAGTCACTTTGTATAGCTGTAATAGGACCAATGACTGTCAGGTTATTGATCGTAGGGCTCTGTCCTAGCCTCTGCTTGTTTAAAGAACCCAAGACACTTTCTGTGTATTGAATAACACATATGTTTCGGGCTTGTCTATACCAAAGCTGCAACCTCGCCCTGGAAGAATTTGTCTCCTATTTGAGCCATCTGTAGCTTATGTTTATATATTGTGTTCTGTAGATACCAGCTTTTTCTCCAAATAGTGAGCGAGTTTTTCCAAACCCAGTCATACATAATCCATCCATTTCCCACTGGTTTATGATGCCACCACTATGGAACGCCAGGCTCCCAACATGCATGGATGTAAACTGTTCAGTTTCACCGAACTTTGCTCTTGCATCTGTGCAGGACCACGCCATTGTCATTGCTGTGGCTTTCTAGTATGTACTGAACCTTCCAATTTACCAAAAACCCTGTTGTGATTTCAATTGTAACTGCACTGAGTTTGATTAATGTTACATTTACAATGTTACATCATCCCATCTGTGATCATATTGTATCTCTTTAGTTTACACAATTTTTTTTTTTCTTTTTTTAAGACAGAGTCTGACTTTGTTGCCCAGGCTAGAGTGCCATGGCGTCAGCTCACAGCAGCCTCAGACTCCTGGGTTCAAGAGATCCTCTTGCCTCACCCTCCCAAGTAGCTGGGACTACAGACGCCCACCACAAAGCCCAGCTAATTTTTCTATTTTTAGTAGAGGTGGAGCCTCACTCTTGCTCAGGCTGGTCTTGAACTCCTAATTTCACACAATCCTCCACCTCAGCCTCCCAGAATGCTGGGATTAGAGGCATGAGCCACCATCCCCAGCCTACACAAATTTTTCTTTGTGATCTTTAATAGAGCTTTGAATTTTTTCTCTACGAGGGCTTTTATGTTTTGGTGGCTAAATACTAAAGATTTCTTTTCTTCTGTTTTTTTGGAGACAGAATCTTACTTTTTCACCCTGGGTAGAGTGCTGTAGTGTCACAGCTCACAGCAACCTCAAACTCTTGGGCTTAAGCAAGTCTCTTGCCTCAGCCTCCCGAGTATCTGGGACTATAGGCACCCATCACGACGCCCAGCTATTTTTTTTAGAGATGAGGTCTCGCTCTGCTTAAGGCTGGTCTCAAACTCATGAGCTCAGGCAATCCACCTGCGTCGGCCTCCCAGAGTGCTAGGATTATAGGTCTGAGCCACTGCACCCAACCTTCTTCTGTTTCATTATCGTAAATGGTAAACATTTTTAAAAACACATTTTCTAGTTGGTAATCGCTGGTTTTAAGAAACACTATTGATTAAAGATTTTTAAAGGGTAGTACATAATATGGTACCTATGAAAGAATGTATGCAAGGTATATGTGTGCTATGAAGCACACACCATTACAATAAACACCTGTCAATCCACAAACCCACAGAAGTAACTGAGCACCTCACCAACACTGACGCTCCCTGCAGGTTCCTTCCTGAAATGTCTCCATTTCTCTCCCCTAGTGGTAACCACTATCCTAATTTTGCTTTTTAATAGTTTTATCACACATGTATGTATATTCTTATATAACATATGGTTTAGTTTTGCTCAATTTTTACCTATATAAAAATGCTGTTCTCCTAAAGTCTTCGACAATGACGCTTTTTAATCCACATCATGTTTTTGGGATGGACCCATCTCGGAGCACTTAGTCCTTATCTATGTTCTTCTAGTTTCAACAGGTTTTGTCTGTTGTTTTCCCCTTAATTTGTGTTTATCACTAATTTCCCGCCTTCTTTTCTAAAACAACCTTTCATTATAGCATTTAATTTTCAGTATGTCCTTTCTCTTTGAAGCACTCAGTATGCAGCATTTTTGGATTTCTATGGTGATTTTGTCTTGACCTATGAATTTTATTTATTTATTTTTAAACAGGGTCTTTACTCTCTTGCCCAGGCTGGAGCGCATGATCATAGCTCACTGTAACCTAGAACTCCTGACCTCAAGTGAACTTCCTGCCTCAGCCTCCCAAAACACTGGGATTACAGGACTGAGCCACCACACCTGGTCCCATGAACTATTTTTAAAGTGTATTTAAATTTTCAAACTATGATTTTTTAAAGTTAATACTTTCTTATTAACTTATAATTAAATTATCCTTGTAATCACAGAATAAGCTCAGTATATATTCAGTCCTTTGAAATTTGCAGAGACCTGCTCTGTGGCTTAGCGTGTGGTAAATTATTATAAATGCAAGTTATACGCTTCAGAGTAATGTGTATTCTTTGTCAGGTACGGTATTCTATACCTGTTCAATAAAGCAAGCTTGTTAACCTCATGCTTCAGTCTTCTCTATCTTAACTAGTTTTCTGTTTATTTGGCTTATCAGTAGTTAGGAGAGCTGTGATTCAGTGACTTTACCCAATTCTTCTTATGGTCCTAGGAATCTTTCTATATTTGGAAGACATTTATCATACAAATTTAAAATAAAATTCTTGCATCTTTCTGATGAATGAACTTTTGTCATTGTGAACTTCTTTAGTCTATATAATTCTGTTGACTTGAAGTTTCACAACAATACAGGCACTTAAGTTTTCTTTCACTTAGTATACACCTGATGAATGTTTTTCTATCCCTTTATTTTCTTTTTTTTTTTTTTTTTTTTTTATCCAAATTCCTGGTTATCCCTTTATTTTCAAATGAACACACTCCTATGTCTTAAGACATCTCTTCTAAATAGTGTATAGCTGGCTCAGCACCCATAGCTCAGTGAGTAGGGTGCCAGCCACATACACCAAGGCTGGCGGGTTCAAGTCCGGCCCGGGCCTGCTAAACAACGACAACTGCAACCAAAAAATAGCCCAGCACTGTGGCTGTAGTAGCCGAGCACTGTGGCTGTAGTAGCTGTACTCCCAGCTATTTGGGAGGCTGAGGCAAGAATATTGCTTAAGCTCAAGAGTTCAAGGTTACTGTGAGCTGTGATGCCACGGCACTCTACCAAGGGTGACTTAGTGAGACTCGGTCTCAAATAAAAATAATAATAATAATAATAATAAATAAATAACATATAGCTGAATTTTGAATTTTCGTACAAACTAACAATCTCCTTTCACAGGCGACTGCAGTCTGTGTGTGTCTGTTCAAGCATTAGGACACGGGATCTTTACCACCTCACTTTGTCTTTCCCTTTCTCTTTCTTCTCACCCTCTGGCGTGACTGTGGTATTTATTTGTTTTGTCTGTTCTTTTCTGATGCCATCCTCCCCCTCTGTGGATCGGGATGCTATGTACACTAGTTCTAGCAGTAACGCGTGAAATTTTAACATCACATGGAAGTTTTAAAAATCAGGGTAATTTAAAAACTCCTCCTGATTGACATAAAGACCAAAAGTTACATGCTATTTTGTTTAGTGTTTTATTTCTGTCTTCAAAAAAATACTGCAAATTAGGAATTTTTATTTAATAGACGATGTGTATTTACATTTGCCATGTAACTGCAAGGAGGAGCTCAACTCTGGAGCTCAGCCTGGGCTCCGTCTGATCAATGTAGACTGAGGACGGACACTTCAGGCAGACAGTCTGTAGTGTTTAGGGCTGTACCTCCCTCCGGTGCTGCTTTTAAGGACTGTTCGACTTAGTCATAACATCCTTGTTCTTGGTATTTAAAGAGGGGCGGGAGCAGAAAGGAGACAGACGTACTCTGTCCAGGCTCAGACACTGCCCTGACATTCTCTGCTGTCCCCACAAGGGCTGAGCTGGCTGCCGTCCTGATACTCACTGGCAATGGAACAGGTTAATGTGTGACAAAGAAAAGGCGCTTTCAACAGCTCCCCTCCACCCCGTCTCCTGCCTGGTGCTCAGTTGGCTTTTGCCGCTGCTAGCAACCACCTTTTATTATTCCAGGAATCTTGTTGGTTGGCTTTAAACGTTTGACAAATTCATCAGCTTCCTCTGGTTCCTGTGATGTCTCTAGGGTTGCGGTCAGGGAAGAATAGCTGATTCTCTGGTGAGAACATCTAATTCATTTTTTTACATCCTCAATTTTTTTAATAATTAAGAAATTTCTATTTCTACATTTCTATCTCTCCCTTGCATCAAATAGCATTAAATAGGTATTCAAAACCGCTTCTTAAATGAAATAAAGAAAATGAGAAAGAAATATGTCCCCAGTTAATTAATATACTGATTATAGTCTTCAGGAGCTTCTATTAAGAATCTACCATTGTTTAACTCTTACTCACCTGAAATGGCTTCAGGAACGTTTCCTCCATTGCCAGTCTGCCGTACTCAGTGAAAAGCTTGAGGAGAAATCACACACACACACACACACGCACACATACACACACACACAGAGAAGACACGTCAGTATCTGCAAAGCATTCCTTCTTGGCTTTCCTCCATTCTTTTTTCCACTAGCTGTTATAAAATACTGTATTATTAAGACGACAATAATACAATAATCATTTTCAGGTAATAAGCATTAGACAGGTAGAATAGAAATATGAGAGCAATTATATATTTAAAAATTAAAGATATTTAAAGTACATTTAAAAAATAAAGTTTCTATCTTAAAACTAATTCCTTCCTTTTATATCTAGAATGTGGGTTAATTTTTTGTAGGGCAGAAAGAAGAGAAGAAGCATATACTAAATGACTTTCAAAGCAGAGTTTGCATAGATTAGATCAGAGAGCCGTAAACTATGGGAGGCGCCTTTAAGAAGCCGCTGCCCGCTTTACAGGGGCAGCGCTGCCCCTCGCTGCCCGAGGGAACACAACGAGCTGTGTCCAGACTGGCCAAGTGGCTGCCGCATGGACATAAAGGAACAGCCACTCCCCACACGAGAGTAATGTGCCATGTGGCTTCTCAGAGCTGGGGAGGGATGCTGACACACAGGTTACCATCTTTTGCCCCCCTAGAACAGCACCCCAAGCATCATGCTTCCTCTCCTGTGGGAGTGACGAGAATCTAGAAAGCAAAGGCCATTGCTAGGTACCCAATTAGAGGGATGACATCCAAAAGATCAGGTCTGCAAGAGCTGGGCCGGGAGCACTCTCACTAGAACCATTTACTAAGATAATCTGAATTCTAACAATTGCTGAAGGTGCCTAACGTATAGAAAATTTATACGTTAATTTATATGAAAATTTTAAAGTTACCTCAAGATACAATGTCCAAGTTCCAACCCAGCACTCTTGTTAGAAGCCCTACACTAGTAAGGCGCAGTGCCGTGCTATTAGCTCGGAGAGCAGTTGGCCAGGTCATGACACACGCCCAAAGAAGTGATTGTTCTTATTATAAAAAACATGTAACAGTTATTCAGCACACTGCCCATGAACTGTCAGTGTGAGCTACTAAAACATAACTGCTAGCATGCCAGGTGTGAGCTCCTAATGATGCTTCCAGTGCCTTGGGCCATCCCGTCCTATCGTTCTTCAGTTGTTGTTAAATTTGTGCATTTTGCTACATGGCTCTGACTGCCAAGATGATACATTGAAAGCATATTTTTCTATAAAATATATAGAAGGAATACTACCAGAGAGACAATATATTCCCTTGGCAGTAACCCTACTCCGTCTGATAGTAACCAAGAATAACATGAATTGAAAGACAGCAGAGAGCACCACGGAGATGGGGACCACTGTTAGGAAACACAAGCTTCTCCTTCAGATTTAAATGCTGCTTGGGGAGTGGAAGCCACCCAGACGGATGACCAGATTTTTATCATGAAATCTGAAAATACAATTCTCATTCAGTTATGTTTCTAAATCATTCCTCGAAGTTCTGCTATACATGTTCAAAAGACAACTAGATATACAGAAAAGCTGACAAATATTGTTACCTGAAGGTGCTGAAGATCATCCTCCTGGACGTTTTGGGATAAGTTATACACCTGGATTAAGAAGCAAAGTCCAATGAGAGGAGAACTGGCATCACCCTCAGCACTTACTTTGTCATTCTCTATTTTTCTAAATATCCGTTATCATGAAATTGGACTCTCTTACACTCATGCCCCATCATGGTGTTTGCAAGGCCTCGAGAGGGGAGCCCAAAAGCTTAAGACACAGTAAACAACGTGTCATCATCACAACAGGGTCCCAGAAATACAGGAGCCACCTCTTCTGGACAGAGAATATGAAAATTATTTTATTAAACTAATCTATATATTAGGAAAAAAATCATTTTTTTAAAGACAATCTCACTCTTGTACCTTGGGTAGAGTGCCACAGCATCATCGCAGCTCACAGCAACCTCAAACTCTTGGCCATGAGCAATTCTCCTGCCTCAGCCTCCCAAGTAGCTGGCACCATAGGCACTCTACTATTTTTAGTAGAGATGGGGTCTCGCTCTTGCTCAGGCTGGTCTTGAATTCCTAACCTCAGACAATCTCCCACCTCAGCCTTCCAGAGGACTAGGATTACAGGTGTGAGCCACCCACCGTGCCTGGCCAAAATCATTCTTCTAAGCTTACTAAAATAATAGCAATCTAAATCTGAGAAATCTGTATGAAAGACTTTATTTTGACTAATTATGTTGACTTCTTCACAGTTGATTATTTTGCTTATGATTACACAGAGCTTCGTCACATAAAAGTTAGGTTCTGAATATCGTGTCACACCATATACATGGACATTGTTGTCTCATGAACAGATCACAGCATGAAGACAACATTCTTTTTTTTTTTGAGAGGAATAAATATTAACTTCAAAGAAAAGTTTATGCTTATATGTTTATGTAATGATATAAACAGTATACTTTTGTATAATTATTTAAAGGCTCATTTAAGAAGTATATTTGTACACCACAAAAATAAGTATGTGAGGTAACACACATGTTAATAAGCTCGGCTGAGGTGTTCCACAAAGTATACACATTTCAAAACAGCTTGTTACACATGATTAATATATACATTTTTATCAATTTTTAAAAATATAGTAGTTTTTTTTTTTTTTTTTTTTTTTTTTTTGAGACAGAGCCTCAAGCTTTTGCCCTGGGTAGAGTGCCATGCATCACAGCTCACAGCAAACTCTAACTCCTAGGCTTAAGCAATTCTCCTGCCTCCACCTCCCAAGTAGCTGGGACTACAGGCACCTGCCACAATGCCCAGCTATTTTGTGGTTGCAGTTGTCATTGTTGTTTGGCAGGCCTGGGATGGATTTGAACGTGCCAGCTCAGGTGTATGTGGCTGGCGCCTTAGCTGCTTGAGCCACAGGCGCTGAGTCAATATAGCAGACTTTTAAAAGCTAGTCAGTTGTTAAAGCCATGACTTTGTCCCATGACTTTTACTTTAAAGTCCTTTATACTTAAGTAAAACAAACTCAATCTTGCCTTCTTTCTGTTCACCCTATTCTATTCTTGGTTGTCCTCACCTCATTTGAATACCTTGGTGCCACTTCCCCAGCTCTATCCTCTACATGTGGTGACACGATTGGCCCTGGCATTCCCAACCTTACTCCTTTGCCTCTCCTGCCCTTTTAAAACTATCTCACCTCATTTTTTTTTCTTATTGATCTGCTAGCCTCTCTCTCTTCTTGCTCTCTCTGGTGAATTAAAAAATACCTAAAAACAGTCTTAAAATCCTTTATGATATCATTATAATAAAATTCTCCAAGGATTTTCAGGACAATTAAGAAAGCCTGCAATCACCTCAAAACCAACAGTTTTTAAAAGAAAAAGATAAAAGGAAAGAAAGAAAGAAAAAATTTAATTAAAGCATTTACTTTCCTAAATGTATAGTAAGGTGTGTTTTAATAACTCATGAACACACATACCGTATACACTCGCGTATAAGCCGAGTTTTTTCTGGCACAAAATTTGTGCCGAGTTTGGGTTTTTCGAAAAAAACTCGGCTTATACTCGAGTATATATGGTAAGTGTTTTTACACTTAGAAACATTTCCACTGGTTGCATAAAACTAAATTATATATATATATATATAAATCCTATTTCATTAAATATAACTTATAATAGGTAGTCCCATGTATACACATATAAGATTTAATATGTTTGAGTTTAGAAAAATACCAGTAAGATAACATAACCTTTTCTGACTGAAGGAGTCATTCCGAAAACTTGTCAGTAACTATACTACAGGAACAAAAACAATTCTAGTCCTACAGAAATCACAAGAATTGCTATGCTGATTAAGTCACATGATATATATAATTTCTCATTTCTGTTGCTTATCTATCACATGTATATATAAATCAATACTCATGATTTTCGTTAAAGAAACATGCACCAAAATGTGCTTATATTAGTCCATACCTGTATTGAGCTGATCATTGTGCTAAGGGCAAACACTGTGGCTGAATCCCGCAAAGTCGACTGACTATCAAAGGTCCCCTGAGTGTCCATCAATAACACAGCAACCTATAAGCAAGTAGAGTAGTATTGATGAGTTATAGAATTTCTAAGGTATAGGGTTACCACAACATTAACAGCTTAAGAACTAAACCAAACCATTACCAATGAATACTATTTTACATAACTTCTTACACATGCCATGAACGCCATAGAAAATAAAAATATTAATTGGCTGATGATGGCTGCAGTAATAAATTTTCATTGGCAATCCAACTTAACAGAAATTCTATGCAGCACTGAAACAAAATACTGGCAAAATTACCTTGCCAGTTTTTTATCGTTTTCTTTTTTTAATCATGCCCACCCTGATCAGCAGAAGGGAACCAGGATCATGTAATGGGATGCCACCTCCTCTGGAAGCTTCACGTCAACTGGGCCCACCCTAATCAGCAGAAGGGAACCGGGATCATGTAATGGGATGCCACCTCCTCTGGAAGCTTCACGTCAACTGGGCCCACCCTGATCAGCAGAAGGAAACTGGGATCATGTAATGGGATGCCACCTCCTCTGGAAGCTGCACGTCAACTGGGCCCACCCTGATCAGCAGAAGGAAACCGGGATCATGTAATGGGATGCCACCTCCTCTGGAAGCTTCACGTCAACTGGGCCCACCCTGATCAGCAGAAGGGAACCGGGATCATGTAATGGGATGCCACCTCCTCTGGAAGCTTCACGTCAACTGGGCCCACCCTGATCAGCAGAAGGGAACCGTGATCATGTAATGGGATGCCACCTCCTCTGGAAGCTTCACGTCAACGGTACCCACCCTGATCAGCAGAAGGGAACTGGGATCACGCAATGGGATGCCACCTCCTCTGGAAGCTTAGTGTCAACTGGGCAAAATTAATTCTCAAAAAAGCATTCGCAAGGATCCTGAAAAGTGTAACTGTTGCAAGTGAAAACTCAATTTTACTTAAGAAGTTAGGCATCATACCTGTTTACCATCAGGTTTATTGATAAGGAAGACTTCGCTCCATATCTGAATTCCTGTGGTCTCTCGTTCAGACCCACCTCTCCATGAAAAACCAGTCAACGGTTCATTGTAATCTCCAACCCAATCGACTGATTCCTATAAGTTAATAAAGTCTGTGATATGAAACTAGATGTGTCTACAGTTTTTTCATTCATGTATTCTGGTTCTTACCCCTCCCAAACTTTAGTCAAAAGGAACAACACATGCATGTCCATTGCATTGACACAATCACATCATGCATCAAAAAAATAATTACACGGAGCAAACATCTGCCACATTTTATGCTAGGTTCTGGGGATATAATGATGAAAAGATACCACTCCAGGATAGAGGAAACTCAGAGCCTACCAGGGAGACAGATGCTAACAAACTATTATGATGTAGCACACACGTGCCAAAGTGGGAGTGTGCAGAGGACGGACGTGGGAGGAGGACAGCAAACTCCTGGTCAGCTAAGAGTTTGGAGGACAGCTGATGTTTGAGCTAAGACTGTACGAATATTTAGGAATTTTCCAGCTGAGCAAATTTGGAGAAGGTATTCTGGGAAGCAGGTAGGGAGAGAGGGATGAAGAAAGGAGCATCTTATGTCAGGATATACACAAATGCTTTGGTACAGGGTGAGGAGGAAGCAAGCAGCAGGGAGAGGCTGGCCAGTGGTCAGATTCTGAAGGTCTTGTAAAGAAGCTGCTTAAGGGAGTTAGATTTTATCCTATAGGCAATGGGGAGGTGTAAAGAGACAGAGATGAATTATCATGACAATTGTGAGTAGAAAGATTATTCTAGAAGCAGAAAGAGCTAGTTAGAAGGGAAGGAAAAGGATACCTAGAACGGGCAAACGGGGTGAGCTATTACAAAGGTCAAGAAGTGATTGAGAGCCTGAAACAGGGCCAGGACAATGGGGAGAAATAGATAGACGGGTATGGATTTGAGCAGCCAAAGGAAAGGAACAGAAGAAACAGTCAATTGTATGAAGACCAAAGATCCAGGAAGATACAGAATGGAGAATATCCCTTAGATTTTGTAACCCACTGGTAACCTTCATTAATAGTAGTTATACTTATTTTGATCTTTGTTAGAATACATTATTAATTTTTAGAATATCTTATTAGATAATACTCTAATTTAAAAACTCACATTAATTAATGTAGAGAAATTTGGGAGCAGGCAACCTGGATTAATAAGAAGTATATATAAATTATTATAAAAGAAAGTTTTATTTTGTTATGTCCTATCTTGTTCTGTAAAGCACTTTGGACCCTTATAAAGAGCTCAAGTTTGGGTCCTGTATGCATTGGTTCCATCGTCCGGCACACGCCTGGTCCATCGTATTTCTTGTTCATCTCCACTCTGGGGAAGAAGACGTACCCTCTGTTTACCGCGTACATCATGCTCAGTCCTCACAGTCTCAAAGGTCCCCTCCTCCTCCCTCTCGTGATCAGGTCCTGCACATCTTCCAAATATATCTAGGGCCCTTCCCTGAGAAGGTTTCCCTGATACACTCAGAAACACATGGATTAGCATGTAATGACGCTGTAAATATCCCTTAACCTTAATTATCTTAATTCTGTCTCCTTGGTTAAACAGTGAGATGTCTAAGTCGAAAAATCTCTGCCTTCTCTGGTGTCCATCATCGTGATGAGCAGGATGCAGGCATGTGGCAGGCAGGCAATAAACACCTGCTAACTGACGTAGAAAATGACTCTACTAAGGCATCGCCTGGAAGAAATCTTGGGATGAATCCTTCAATGAATAAACTGTGATATTATGAATTAGTATACTAAAATTACTGTAACATTAACTTCTGGTCAGTGATCTACCTTGGGATATTTATAAAAACCCTAAGCTTGAAAAATAATTTTGAAAGGCAAGGAAAATGTCCACTAATAGTTACTTTGGCAGATCTAAAATTTAGCTTGTTTCATTTGCTCAAATATACGGTCAATATTTTTCTCAAAAATTCACTTTTTGATTACTACATGCCTATTATTTAATTTAAGCTTAATTACAGTTTTCCTGCTAAGAACAACATAGATCACATTTGAATTGTGAATTGAATTTTGCCATTCTAATATAAATGATAATTATACAGGTTGTCCATAAAGTTCAAGTGTAGTTTACTATGTTAAAGTATTTTAAATTACACACGAACTTTATGACCACCCATATACACAGAAATGAAAGTGGGCTTTGCTTTAACCCAATCAGTGATACATTCCCTTATGCAAACAAGTGTTCTGATTCTGGCTTGCTTTCTGAATGCTCTACTGGGTGCAGAAAAAGACAAAAATAACCCCACAATCCTACACACTTTCATCTGAGCAAATGCTCAAGCAACATGGCAAGTCATATTTGATTCTGATGTTTAACAGTTAAAGTTATGAATATGCCTAAAACTATATAATCCCAAAGAATAGGAAGAGTATGTGTTCATTCAATTTTCCCACCTGTGTTAAGTAGCATACTAAGGTTGGTAAGCTAGAAATAAGGATTGGTAAGACTTCTGTTTGCTTTCAAAGCCTAAATTATTTTGGTAGTTCTATTCTTGATATGTTTGAACTGAGGTTAGAGATAGAAAATGTCGAAATTAGCATTATAAAATTGTTCAAAAACACCTCAAGTATAAACGATCAATCTAAAATGATTAATTGTGGTATAAACACATAATACAAGCTTCATTGGGTAGTTTGTGTCTATTCTGCCTTAACATTCATATTTGCATCAGAATTTCTATGGACTAAAAGGTAGGAAAACTACTAGATATTTCCATCCCCAACCTTTTGTTCCTCAGCCCTAATCTCCTATCTATCCTTCTGCTTTTGCTTTGTCTTGGGTCCCTCAGAGTCTCCTTTCTGTACCACACTGTTGGCTCAAACACTATGGCACTACTGGTTGCCTGTAGGGGTGGGCTGAGGGTGAGACCAGACAAGAAAGGATAAAAGGGAACGTTCGGGGGAAATGGCGAAGTTCTCTATCTTGACAGAACAGGTCTTTGCATTTGTCAAAATCACGAATATACTTTTAAGATTGGTACATTTTGTTGCATATAAGTTGTATCTAAAAATACCCTTAAATACTGATCTTTGTATGTAATAATGATTAATATTGATATGCTTATGGGAAAGTGTGCTAATACAACAATTTACTTTGAAATGCATCAACAAATAAGATGGAGTGATGGATGGAGAGAGATGAACAGATGGGGGAGACACAGTGATAAAGCAAGAACGTTAATGTCAATGGTAGAATCTGGGCAGTAGGTACCCAGATATTCATTATAGAAGTCTTTTAATTTTGCTGCACGCTTAAAAAAATGTCATAGTAAATGTTAGGAAAAAAGTGATTACAACATACAAGTTATGGCAAAAGTTATTTAAACCCTGTAACATGTAAAGTTTATAATGATAATATTACACAGTATCTGTTTTTAAAAGAATAAAAATAATTATATTCTAAGGCAGATGCAGCAAAGTAGCTTTGGAGGAAAGTCGCCTGTGTAGTGTGGAACCCAAAGCACGGAGGCTGGAAGGGTTACACCCCAGCATTTTTTAACTGGTTCATATTTCAAGTCTATAATAATAAAAATGGAAACGGTAAACACTGCTAAATAAAAAACGCAAAGTGACAGAAGCACGGGACAAAGGGAACTTTCAAAGCACCTCTCGCGTACCTGGTTGTACATGTATCTCAACATGAAGTCCATGAGGAAGGACTTCCCTTTCCTAAAGGCGCCAGCGACGGACACAGCAACAACCTCTTTGTCTCTGATGGCCTCCGAGAGAAGGATCCGGTTTAGGGCAGCTTCATCTAACTCAAAGGAATGGTTGTCTCTGACAGTGAGGACTTGGACTGGTCCTGCCTTTTTCACTGGCTCTTCCTCTTCTGAGCTCCACTCATACGTCTTTTCTGAAAATCCACCTGTTAAACAAAGCAGCAACCAGTTCAGCTCATCATCCTCTCAGAGTGCCAAGAAGTGTTACAGGGACCACTCAGTTCTCAAACGTTTGACACAGGAACACAGCGGAATTAGAAAAGTTCATTGTAACGACATATTTAATGTCACTCACATCATATCCCAGACTGAGCATTTGTTTTTAATGATCATGTGACTGAATCTGAGATAATTTTCTTTTCAAGAAAGCTCTAAGTCAATGCAGATATTTCTGCTGAATGAGAAAAAAAAAAAATCAAAGCAAAGGACTCTACTTTTGGAGCAGAGGAATAAAACAGTTTAATTTGCACTTTCTCCATCCCCTAGAAATAGCTTACTTACATAAAGTATCCTTGCAACATTTCTTAAAGTGGAACATGCATAGGAGAAAACACATGGCAGGGCTTAGAATCACAAATTCTCAAGAATGCGTTTAGTATTATCATGGATGAGGAAACTAAAGGAAATGGGATTTAGAAAGAAATAGTAGATCTCCTGATACAGTATTTCTTTATTTTTCTTATATTATTTATTTTATCCTTTATTCCATCAAGGTATTTCCTACTATCTGTATTTTTGATGTGAGGAAATTAAGAATCTAATTAACTTTTACACCTACTAGCAAGCAACAAATTCAAGTTCACATAGATGAGTACTGTCAACCTGGGATTAGATTGTCGGTGTCTAAACGCTCATGCCAAATCTTTCTGTACTTTAATATTCTGGCTCTTTAGTGGTGATCCAATAACTTGAGAGATGAGGCCTTTGGGGGGTGATTAGGTCACGAGGGTAGAGCCCGCATGATGGAATTACTGGCTGTACAGGTACTTGAAATACAGTCTGTACTAAATGCCAATCATTTTCACACCATTGTAAAGTTAAAGAATCATAAATCAAATGATTGTAAGTTGTGGACAGTCTGGATATCATTTCACCCTTTTATATGCCAAGTCTTAATAGGGGCTTCGGGGACTTTTTCATTCTATGTGGTATTTGAAGTTGCCAGAAGTTGCCACTCAGCTGGTGAAATTAGATAAGAATTTAGGGGAATTGGGCAGTGCCTGTGGCTCAGTGGGTAGGGCGCCAGCCCCATATACCGAGGGTGGCGGGTTCAAACCCAGCCCCAGCCAAACTGCAACAAAAAAATAGCCGGGCATTGTGGTGGGCACCTATAGTCCCAGCTATTCAGGAGGCTGAGGCAAGAGAATTGCCTAAGCCCAGGAGTTGGAGGTTGCTGTGAGCTGTGATACCACAGTACTCTACTGAGGGTGACAAAGTGAGACTGTCTCAAAAAAAAAAAAAAAAAAAAAAAAAAAAAATATAATATAAATAAAATAAGGGGAATCTTTAAAAATTTAGAATGTGAAGAATAATCATTTTCATGTACTGGAAATGTGGGAGTGTATTTCTAATTTTCTTAATTATAAATTTTGTAAAAAAGTCTACACTCCTTTCCAGCAAAAATTAAACCAAGCAAGATGATAAACTGAATACGTTGGAGTCATTATAAAGAAAACACACAGCACCTAGAAAACTGTCTCTTGGCAACTAAAATAAAAAGAATTATTAAATTTTCTTAAACTCACATGTCTCTTTCTAAAGCAGAACTTGAAGAGAATGACAGAAAAAACATTTGTCTGAATGAACTAAATCTTTTTTTCTAAATCTATTTATTCTAATCTATCTATTCTAAATCTATTTGAATAATTTCCAAAGTAACAGCAAAAAATAGTTTATATATAGAAAGGGACAAATGGAGAGGCAGAAACAAAATATTAACTCAAAAAATGAATCGTAAGAATGTCAGAGGAAGAGTAGAGATATGATTTACAAGGAGATGATTTCACATAATAAATCTCAAAGCATGACCATGCAGATTCGCAGGTAGTTCTGCTGTTAACTGCACCCTTAAGGAAGAGGGTTAAAGGGAATAAATAACACAGGTCCTGCAACCTTCAAGCCTTAGTAGAAATAACTATGTTACTCACATAACAGGCTGTTTATTTATATTAAATACAAAAGTATTCCATAAACCATTCAAGAGATGTCTCTGGAAGAACAACAGACATCATAATGAGGGTACTGTGTGTCAACAGAAAAATGAGTAAGTAATAGAAGAAATATAAATGGTTAATAGACATGGGGGAAAGTTAAGTTTTTCTAGTAATTAGAGATAAACTAATCAAAAGGAGATAACTTTCCTAACTCAAGGGCTGAGGGTGGAGAAGGTTAAGGGAGATAAACTGTTTGGCTATCATTAGCTGGTAAAAGTTAAATGTATATATATCCTCAATATTGAAAACAATGAAAAACATTTAAAAATATACATACCTTTTTTTTTTTGAGACAGAGCCTCAAGCTGTCACCTTGGGTAGACTGCTGTGGCATCACAGCTCACAGCAACCTCCAACTACTGGGCTCAAGTGATTCTCCTACCTCCACCTCCCAAGTAGCTGGGACTACAGGCACCTACCACAACACCTGGCTATTTTTTGTTGCATTCATCATTGTTGTTTGGTAGGCCTGGGCTGGATTCGAATCCACCAGCTAAGGTATATGTGTCTGGCGCCTTAGCCACTTGAACCACAGGCACCGAGCCCACACCTTTTAATAAAACATTCTATTTCCAAGAATTTATCCTAAGGAAGTTATCAGGAGTGTGCACATGTATTTATCTACACAGAAGTTCATAACAGCATTATTTATATAGTAACAAACTAGAAACAATCTAAATGCCTAACTGTAGAATCTGTAAATAAATTATGTCACAGCTACATAATACAAAATATGCAGCCATTTGAAGTTACATTATAGAAAAAACCTAATCATAAGAAAATGTGTTCACATATCTAAAAAAAAAAAAAGCAGATGGCAAGTATAATTCCCATTACGAAAAACAAACAAATACACATGCATTTATAGTTATAGAAGAAAGTCAGTTTTAGAAGTGTTTGGTTTCTAAAGAATCACCTGGTTCTTCAATCATCTTTCAGTGAGCTACTCTGAAACGGAGGGTTACTCTTCATGGTGAATATCGCCTGTATCATACTCAGGTCTACAGTCACCATCCTAACCTCTTCTCTATATTACGGAGATTGTGGAAACAACAGTACAGTTCTTACCATCCTGTCTTAGCAGAATTCTGGTTTGGATTTTGCCAATGAAAGGCACTCATAACATTTGGAAGACAGGATAAAGGGAAAGCCGTTTTTGTCTTCTAACACAAAGAATAGACATGTGAGTATACAGCAGCCATGAAGCCTGCAGCAAAGCCAAAGGCACAGTAGTTACAGTTCAGCCAGATGATCAGGTACTTGGAAGAAGTATGTGGCTTGACCTCTGGAGTAGGTACGTGTTGTGAGTATATTCAGTCTCATTTGAATGCTCACCATAGGACATTTATTGCTGAGAGTAATAAGGTTCATAAGATGACTCATTTTGTGGCAATCAGTCAGACTCCTTCCCAGCCATCCCTGCCGAAGGCCCACAAACTAAACCAGCAAAAGAAATATGAGGCATCTATATTAGTATCAGACAATACCTTGTAGACTTTGGGGCATAGGATTAGTCAAGATAAACAGGCCCATGAGATAAACACAAAAAGCTCAACTCATCAGGAAGATGCAATGATTTAATATTTCTGTGCATTTTACAACATAGCTCAAAAGTCTATAAGCAAAGTTTGACAAGACAGAAGGGGAAATTGACAAATCCACTGTCATTTTTTCTTTTTTTTTTTACATATCTGGTTCTTCAATCTTAAAATATCTATCGGATGTCAGTAACTGGTAGATCAAGCTGTCCAAGGTCAGAGTATGGAAGATATGAACAATACATTTAGTAAGTTTGAGTGAATGGACATGTATACCACACTACATCAAAAATCTGAAAACACAACATGCTTTTCAAGCACATGCAATTTTGTAAAAATTTTAAATGTAGTAGAAAATAAAGCAAATTTCAGCAAAGTTCAAAGCAAAATTCTATAAACATGAATTGCCCAATATATAGCCAGAAGCCACATGTGACTATTTAAAATTAAATTAATCAAAAATATTTGGTTCCTCATTCTCATTAGCCACATTTCAAGTGCTCAGTAGCCACAGGTGCTAGTGGCTGCCATACTAAACAGTGTACACATAACTATTTCCATAACCACAGAAAGTGATGTTGCTATACAACATAGATTCTGTCTGGAATGAAATTAAGCATGAAATCAATAACAAAAAAGTAATCTAGAAAATCCATACTTTCCCTAGATTCATGAGTTTTAAAAAAGTCACTAGGGACACTTAAAATACATAAAACTGAACAAGAATAAATGTACTACATATCACATATATAGGACATAGTAAATTGTTATGTAGAGAAAATCTATAGCCTTAAATGCATATATAGGTATTAGAAAAAGAAGAAAGCTAAAAATCTATGAGCTCAGCATTCAACTTTTTAAGCTAAAATGAATAAAAATATAGAATAACCCCAAAAAAAGTACAAGAAGAAAATAATAGAGATGCACAGAAATTAAGTAAATAGAAAAGAAAAAATGAAAAATTACACAATAAAAGATATAATAAGGAAGACAAAAATAAATAAAATTAAGCAGAAAAATAACAAAAAGTTTAGAATAACTTTATGCCAAATTGATGAAATGTACAGATTCTAAGAAAAAGGTAAATGACTAAGAGTAACTCAAGAAGAAATAGAAAACTTCATTTAATAACCAATATAAAAATGGAATCATTTAAAATCATATAAAAAAACCAGGAGGTCCAGGTTGTTTAATAGACTAATTTATTAATGTAAATAGACTAGATTCTTCTAATTTTACATTAATTCGTACAGAGAATAGCAAAATAATAATAAGAAGAAGAAGAAAATATCTACTCATTTTATAAAGTTAGCACAACTTTGATACCTTGAAACCAAAATCAAACAAAGAAAATGCAAGAAAGGAAATTTAGTTGTAAACATGCTTGCAGGCTGGGCACAGTGGCTCACAACTATAATCTTAGCACTCTGGGAGGCTGAAGCAAGAGGATCACTTGAGTTCAGGAGTTCAAGACCAGCCTCAACAAGAGTGAGACCTCATCACTACTAAGAATAGAAAATGTAGCCAGCATTGTGGCAGGTACCTGTAGTCCTAGCTACTCAGGAGGCTAAGGCAGGGGGAGCACTTGACTCAGAAGTGTGAGGTTGCGTGGAGGTAAACTGATGCCATGGCACACTAGACCACGCAACAGAGTGAGACTAGGTCTCAAAAGGAAATAAAAAAAAGAATAAAAGAGATGCTTGCAAGTATTTTAATCAAAAGACTAGTAGGGCAGTGCCTGTGGCTCAAGGAGTAGGGCACTGGCCCCATATACAAGAGGTGGTGAGTTCAAACCCAGCCCTGGCCAAAAACTGCAAAAATAAATAAATAAATAAAAAGACTAGTAAACCTGGTAATGTATCAACAGGTAATACAGCATGACTAGCCTGAGTTTATTCCAGGAATGCAAGATCACTTCAATACAGGACATCAATTAATGTAATTAAATACATATGTGTATTTAATTAAACAAGTTAAAGAAGAAAAACTACATAATTATTTCAATGAATGTAAAAAAAAAAATCAGTTGTTAAAATTCAAAAAATTTGTTACAATTTAATATCCAGTGATGTTTTTTAAAAAACTTCTATTTATGAATAAAGGAAAAATCTAATGAAGCCTTTTAAGATCTGATGAAGTAAGACTCACAGACTGAGAAGAGTTCTGGGAAGAACTCGGAGTCTTTTGAAGACTGGCAACTTCCAGGGATAAACTTAGCAGTAAAGAAAGTTAATTTCCGATCTTAGTTCAGCAGCAGCCACTCTTACCCCAGTCTCCAGTGCCATGGTAGTGAGCCACACATGTGTTCCCAGAGCTGCTTGCATGAAGGATGTGGGAACCAGGGTGGACAATGAGGACCCTGTCCTTCAAAATTAGGGTATCTGTATTCTGATTACTGATTGCCGCTTTGACCATGGACGTATAGACATAGGAGGACAGTCATTGTTGCAAAGTCCCCTCCCACTCTAGCTCAGGTAACCTCCAGGGGATGAAAGGGGCTAGTGACCTCCTTTCATTTTTCTCTTCTAGCCCTCTTAGAAACCAGACACTGCAGACTAGAAAATTCAAAAAAAAATACATATACAGGGAAAAGTATGGATAGTTACCATACATGCCTAGAGAAAGGCACAGGCTCAGAAAAGATCAGGGAAGACTTTAAGTTTATATCTTAGGCTGATCCTTGAACTGAAGACAGCCTACAATAATTAAAACAAAAACAAAAAATAGCAAACCATGGAGAAGGTGTAGAATATGACGTCCAGAGTTATCACATTATTAGATTCAAATGTCCAGTTTTCCAAAAATCACAAGCCATACAATAAAATAAGAAAGTATTTAAAGGAAAAAAAGAAACAGAAACTATTTCAGAGAAAGGCAAGATGGCAGACTTACTAGACAATGACTTTAAGACAACTATCTTATAGATAGTCAAAGAACCAGAAGTAGCAATGAAGAAAGTCAAGAAAATGATGTATGAACAAAATAGAGATTTTAATAAAGAGACCTAAAAAGAAAACAAAAAGAAATTCTAGAGATGAAAAGTATAATAACTAATGAAAAATTCATTAGAGGGATTCAAAGGCACACAAAATAAGGAATCAGCAAACTTGACAATAATACAATAGAAATTATTGAGGGTGAGGAATAGAAAGAAAAAAATTTTGAAGAAAAGTGAACAGAGGGAGATCCAGAGTCCTAGGACACCTCAAATACATCGATTACGTCCTATAACGGAGGGGCCCTCATGGCCAAGAAGGGGAAGAATGGTGTGCATTCAAACTGCAGACAGGTGCTTCATGATCCATGCCCAGATGGTGACCATGGACTTCCAGAAGATCTTTCCCATTTATACATCGGTCTGGCTGGCCACTGATGTCTAGACAGTTGCCCAGAGCCTGAAATTCTGGGTAAACTTGTATGAGTTGAAGGAAGGTTGGCAGATCAAACCTTATACCTTCATGAGTATGGTGGCCAACCACTTGTATGAGAATAGTTTGGCGTCTCCTACACTGAGCCAATCATTGCTAGGTTGGACCTAAAGACCTTTGAGCCCTTTATTGCTCTCTAGACCTCACCAGCTGCCCCATGGTGACTAATGACTTTGTGGTCAGTGGCACCTGCACTGAACAAACGTACGGGATGTATAAATCCCTCTGGGAGCCCAACATGGATCTAAAACACCTGTTTGAAACCATCTCCCAAGCCACTCTTAATGCTGTGCACCGGGATGCAGTGTCTGGCATAGGAGTCATTGTCCACATCATTAAGAAGGATAAAATCACAACCAGGACACCGAAGGCCCAAATGGACTAACCCTGTTCCCAGAAATAAAATAGGCTTTCTTTAAAAAAAAAAAAAAGAAAGAAAAGTGAACAGAGCCAATGGGGCTTGTGAGATACCATCATACACAGGGTTGGAGTTGCAGATAGAGAAGAAAGGGGAAGAGAGATCATAAGAAGAATAATGGCTGAAAATTCCCAAGTTTGAGGAAAGATGTGAATATAAACATCCCAAGCAGTTCAATAAATTCCCAGAAACCTGCACTGAGATATATTATAATCAAACTGGTGAGGGCCAAAGTCAAAAAGAAAATTTTAAAAGCAATGGAAGAAAAATAACTCATCAAATACAGATTGCCAAGAAGATATCAGCAGATCTCATCAGAAACTCTGGAAGCCAGAAGTAGTAGGCTGACATATGTGTATTCAAAGTGTCAAAAGAAAAGAACCCAAGAATCCTATATATGGTAACCCTGTCCTTCAAAAGTAAGGGAAAAATTAAGACATTTTTAGGTAAACGAAAACTAATGGAGTTCATTACCATCAGACCTGCCACACAAGAAATGCTAAGGTAGTCCACGTTGAAATCAAAAGACTACTAGATGTTGAAATCCTGTATGGTTTAAGACATTAACAGATTTCTAAAAAAATAATTATTAGTCTAAAACCTAGTATTATATACTTTGGTTTACATCTCCACATTTTATACATAATTTAAGAAACTAATGCAGTCTAAAAAATAATTTTTGGACACAGAACATGTACAAAGATGCAATTTCGTGACACGAATAACTGAAAGGGGTGAGGACAGAGATGTGAAGGAACAAAATTATTGCATGCTATTAAAGTTAAGCAAGTATAAATAGAAGTAACAGTGTTATAACTTTAAGTTGTAAATGTAATTCCCATGGTAACCACAAAAGAAAATCTATCAAATGGACACAAAAGGAAATAATAGGAAATTAAAACAATACTTATAAAAATCAACTGATTATAAAAGGAGACAGGAATGCAGGAAGTGAGGGGAGAAGGAGATAAGACATTTAGAAAACAAACAGCAAAATGACAGAAGTGCTACCTTACCAGTAATGACTTTAAATTCAATCAAAAGACAGAGATTGGCAGAATGGATTTTAAAAACATGATCAAAAAAAAAAGATAAAGAAATAAATAAAAACATTATCCAACTATATGCTATCTATAAGAGCCTCACGTTGGATTTAAAGACACAAACAGATTGAAAGTGAAAGGATGGAAACAGATGCTCTGTGTAAATATAAACTAAAAGAGAGCAAGTAGCTATACTAATATTAGACAGAATGGACTTTTTTTTTAATTTTTTTTAATTTCAGGTTAATGTGAGGGTACAAACAACTAGGTTACAATATTTGCATTTGTTAGGTAGAGTCCCTCTTGTAGTTGTGTCCTAACAAAACAGACTTTAAATCAAAAGACTTTCTTTTCTTTTTTTAAGGTCTTGCTATGTTGTCTAGGCTGGAATGCAATGGCTATCCACAGGCACCATCACAGCAGACTACAGCCGTGAAATCCTGGGCCTCAGCCTCCTGAGGAGGTGGGAATACCGGCATGTGGCACAGTGCCTGGATAGGACATTATACGGTGGCCATAAAGTTCATGTGCAATTTAAAGTAAATTTAAAATAGTGAATTGCACACAAACTTTATGTCTACCCTGTATATTAAGAAAAGGTAATTGTATATTAAGAAACACAGCAATTGAATAAATAGCATAACAAACATCTATGTACCTGATAACACTATCAAAATATATGAAGCAAGAATTGACAGATTGAAAGAAAAAATAGTTCTAAAATAATTAAAGATTTAAATATCCTACTCTCTATAATAGATAAAACAATCTGACAGAAAGGAAAGATTTGCAAAGAAACAGAGGAACTGAGTAACACAATGTACCGACTTGATCTTACAAATATAGATGCTCTACCCAACAACAGAATACTTATTTTTCTCAAGTACATATGGGACATTCTCAGAATAGACCATATACAGGCCACAAATTAAGTTTCAATACTTTTTAAAAGATAGGCATGATACAAAGTATCTTTTGTAACCACAATGGGATAAAGCTAGAAATCTGTAACAAAATTAAAAGTGGGAAAAGTTCACAAATTTGTGGTGATTAAACAATACACTCTTAAGCACCCAATGGCTCAAAGAAGAAATCACAAGAGAAATTAGAATATTAAGTGTAAATCAAAACCACAACGAGATACCATCTCACTCACAGTAGAATGGGCACTATTTAAAAAGAATAACAAGTTTGGGCAAAGATGTAGAGAAACTGAAACCTGTATATATTGTTGGTAAAAATGTAAAATGGTACAGCTGCTGTGGAAAATAGTACAGTAGTTCCTCAATAAATTAAAAATAGAATTATCACACAATCCAGAATTACACTTCTGGGTATACGCCCAGAAGAATTTAAAGCAGGGTCTCAAAGAGATATTTGCAAGCCCAGGTTCATAGAAGCATTATTCTATTCACAGCAGTGAAAATGTGAAAGCAACCACACGTCCATCAGCAGATGATGGATAAGCAAAACATGCCGTCCACACCCAGTGGAATGTCACTCAGCCTTTAAAAGGAAGGGAATTCTGATACATGTGAGAACATGGGTGAACCTTGAGGAAATTTTGCTAAGTGAAATAAGCCATTACAAAAAGACAACTCTATCTTTCCACTTACATAAAATACCTAGAAAGGTCAAAATCACAGAGAAAGAGTAGGATGGTAGCCGCTAGGGGAGGGCTGAGGAGTTACTGTTTAACTGGTACAGAGTTTCAGTTCTGCAAGAAGAGTCCTGAAGATGGATGTTACACACTGATGTCAGTATCTTAAGATCACTGAACCGTATACTTAAAATAGTTCAGAGGCTAAAATCTATGTCATGTGTATTCTACCATGATAAATACATTGAAAAAAAATGAAGTACAAAAATTTGAAACTGGATAATATACAAGAGTACTTTATAACTTGGAAGTAGGGGAACATTTTTTAAACTACAGAATTATAATCTATAAAGGGAAATATTCATTAAATTGACTGCATTTAAACATATCTGTTTATTAAAATATGCCATCAAGAGAGGAAAGTCACAAAGTGGCAAAATAGGCTGGGCACAGTGGCTCTTGCCTATAATCCCAGCACTGGGAGGCTGAGGTGGGTGGCTCCCTGGAGCTCAGGAGTTCACAAATAGGCCTAGCAAGAGCGAGATCCCTGTCTCTAAAAATGGAAAAACTACCCAGGTATTGTGGCAGGTGCCTGCAGTCCCAGCTACTCGGGAGGCTGAGGCAAAAGGATAGCTTGAGCTCAAAAGTTTGAAATTGCTGTGAGCTGTGATGCCACAGCACTCTATCCAAGGTGACCAAGTGAGACTTTGTCTCAAAACAAATAAACAAACAACAAAAAAAGAACAACATGGCGAAAACAAACCAAAAAAAGTAAGACAAGTAAGAAAGGACTTATATTTAAAACACATAAAGAACTTGCGCAAATTAAGTTGAAAAAGATGAGCTAATAAAAAATGGACAAACAGGCACTGAATGGGAAATGGAAGACTAATACATACAGGAAAGATGCTCACACCTCACTGGTGACCAGTAATGCAGACTGGAGCCATAATGAGGTAGCGTTTCACGCCCATTACAATACCAAACGAGGGTAGGGATGTGGAGTGACCAGAATATTTTGTGAAAAAGTGCATAGTCTATAGATTACCTTTATATCAGGTTCTTAAAAATGTAAAACTAAACAACATGCTATTTAGTATAAATTTATTTCTATTAAAACTATAAAAAGAGGAGAATGAGAAACACCGAATTTATAGAAGCATTTACCTCTGGAGGTACCATTTAGAAGGGGCACACAAGGACTGGCAAAATACTGATAAAGTTTTCTTCAGCTGTAGAAAGCGGGACAGAGGTCCTCATTGTTATTCTTTTTAAAATTGAACATGTCTGTTTTATTTTTTAAACATGTCTGTTTTAAACGTTCTTTTGCATATAGATACATTTCATTTAAAAAGTTTTACGTAATAGAGGAAGAGGCTCCAAATCTAAACTTTCTTCTGACTGGAAGTATCTCACCATGGATCATTTGCCTGACAATCACAGGTTCTGCGCCAGTCTAGCCACTAGTTCCAAAGATAATAAAGGCTACAGAGTTTGAAATGGGGCAAAGGTGTAACTCAGGAGTCATCAAGATAAGATATAAGCAGATGCCAAGTATAAAAGACACATATCCGTAGGAAGAACGTATTTGACAAAGGATGAAGAGAAGGCGAATTGCATTTGGAAAACTTGGGGGAAGAAAACTTACATAGCACATGTCATACAGTACACGTATGACCCAGTCGAACGTTTGTTTGTTTTAGGAGGAAGCAGTGTTTAGAAAACGATGTAGGTCAAAAAAGGACAACTAGTCTCATTTCAAGAAAAAAAGAATATAGTGCCAATTGGAAAAGAAGATTGAGAGGTATCTCTACCAAAGATTATTTTTAAGCTTTCTTCAAAAACAAAACCAGAATGCTAAAAACTAAAGTTCTATAGTGCTTTTTCAACAAGTGGACATTTCCTATACTTACTGTGCAGCTAAGTTAGTTTTTTGTTCTAAAGGCAGGCCAAGCTGATACTTTAGGCCAAATGTTATTTTTCTAAAGCAATATTACATTGTCAGTTTTTGGTACATTGTATCTAATCCCTATGTGGCATGCCAAGTTTTTAAGCAATTTAATTCACAAAAACAAACAGATAAAACGTGTGCTTCCATTTCGTTCTAGCCCAGCACAGAAAGGCTGCTTTCTGGGCTACTGTTTCTGATACTCATCCTTCCCCTTTATTTTCCACACTAGCATATTCTTCACCTCCGTTTCTAGTCCAAGGTGATCGAGTTTATAGAGCATTGATTCTGATACCAGCTCAACTCTAGATTGGCTTGTGGTGGCACTTTTTGGCTTACCATTGCATGGACTGAGGGAACAAACAACCCTGAATTTAAATCCCAGATCTACGATTTACATATTATGCTACTTCTGGCAATTTACTTATGTTCTCTGAAGCTCAGATTCCTTAAATGTTAAAATAAGAATAATCATGTCAACCTATGAGTGGTTGACTATTAAATGCTTAAATGTATTTAGACATCTTAAGGGAAGATGTAGTAACAGCTGGTGGGATTCTCAGTTCTACCCACAGACCGGCTTCCTGGTCGTGTCTCTGGGTATGAGCCCCAAACACCACCCCCAACTCTGATTTGGCAGAGATGCTTCTTTGTGTTCTAGCTTCCACGTTCCCCAAAACTTAACAGGTCTCTGACTTCTAAAATAAAAAACAGTATCTGTTACGGTCCTACAGAGTTCGGATCTGAATTTTAGCTCTCAGCTAACACATTTTTCTTTTCTTAAGAACCATGTCTAGATTTCCGATTCTAGATTGTCTATTTTGATCCCCTATTGTTTTCTTTCTAACTTGTCTGAAAAATATTTATTTAGCTAGATGATAAGATCAGTTCACCATCTTCTTTTTTAAGCTATCACTTAAGAGGTTTTTGTTTTTGTTTTTATTTTTTTCATCAGAGACCTCTGGTTTCTACAAGGACTTCTCTATTATCCTTACTCCCCATCCATTGTCTTATAAAAACCTCCCACAATGTCATGTTATAGAAAATAAACTAGGAAAAACCCTAAGTTCTAAGCTCAATCCTCTAACTTACCAAACAGATAACTTTGCCTAAGTCAGTCAACTCTTACCTGAGACTTAGTTTTTGCATCTACAAAATAGGGAAGAATATTACTTAGGAGGGTTAACATCAAATGTAGTAATGCAGAAGAATGTGTTTTGAAAACTGTACTTCTGTACAACTCAGAGGGTATTATCCCTTCAACAATGAGGCAGTAGGGAACAGTGGTAAAGATAAAAGAATCTGAATCTGGGCTTACCAGCACTGCCTTTCTACGTTTTAATATGTAAAATCAGGATTATAGTACCCCCTTATATGACATTAGCTCAATGATGTTAGCTGCTATTGCTGTGGTTAAACACCTGTGTGCTAAGCATTCTCCTAGGTGCTGGTAATCAAATGAAATCCAGGCAGACATGGCTGGCATCTTTGCCCTAACCTCTATCTCTTTCTACAAATGCTTTATTTCCTGTCACTTATGTCTTACATACTTTACAGCAAAGAGGACTCTAAATAGCAAATCATATCCACAGAACATCATGGTAAGACTCTCCAAATCCACTATTTCTTTTCTGTTAAAGTTTCCGGTGAACACGAGTATTTCCTTTTCTAATCCATCACTTGAGTTGAAACTTTCCTGATAACTTCTGGGCAAACTACCTGGGATATGTTTCTATCAAACATAAATAATCTAAGGGAGTACTTCTCAAAGTAACCAAAACCAAATCCAAACACCATCTGCTTCTAAATCACCTACAAAGCTAATTAAAAGGCAGATTCCTAGGCCCTATTTCCAATCTATTGGGATTGGAGGATGTGTATGAGTCTGCATTTTAGTAAATCCAAGGTAATTTTTATGCAAATCCCACATGAGGTCCTCATTCTCAAGAGGAAATACCTCTACCACACAAGAACTCTGTAAGGAAAGGAAATACTGTGTGACTGGCGGGTACCTGGAGTCCCAGCTACTCCAATGGCTTAGGAAAAAGAATCGCTTAAGCCAAATTGTTTGAGGTTGGTGTGTGCGGTTACGCACTGCACTCTACTGTGGGTGACACAGTGAGACTGGGTTTCAAAAATAAAAAAAAAAAAAAAAAAAGGATATTCTTAAGAATAATGATCCAAAGCTTTCACGAAGGAGAAAAGATTTCGTTTTCAAAATACATTTTCACACACCTCTCTTCACAGAGTGGAGCCAACAATCTCTGCAGATCAGGATGGAGACTGGCTTGACCACATTCACCCTGTGAATGTTCATGAAATTCACGCTTTGGAGGCCAAAGGAAGGGTGGGAAGAAGACATTCTGAAACCGCTCACTCAGATTTCACAAGAAGCAAAGAAAACGGTGTCATCTCAATAGTCACAACTGGGTTTTGAATACCAAACCAATTAAAACTGGGTTTGAATAGCTCCAAAAATGGAACCACTAGGCCTAGGCCAGACCTACCTGCCCCAGCTGTCCACAGAGCCTGGCTGACCTCTCAGAGGTAAAGCCTGGCCCACTGGAGGTCAAGTTGGCCCTGTGACCGTCAGAATAGTCAGAGGCAAGGAGACGTACTCGTGTGGTCTTCTGATAAAAGCAAACCGAGATGATTAATTAAAATTTATAGGCTTGCCTCCTGGTTAGACAGGCCCGGAAGAGACCACACGTATGGAACAGAATCAAGCAGCCCTAAAGTCCTCATAGGTGTGAACTTTCCAAATAATAATAATTCAAAGCTAATTAACAAAATAATTTCTCTACCCACCCAAATCACAGTGGCTTGGGGCCCACACTGGTTCAGATAATAAAAGGCCCGGGAAGGCTTTCGCCTTAGGATGCGGACTGCCCACGCGGCCACCAGGGCCAGGCGGGGCTCCTCCAACACGGCACCGCACCTCACTGCACCGCCCCACTCTCCTCCTGCACCGCCCCACTCCGCTCTCCTCACGCACCACTCTCCTCACGCACCGCTCTGCTCTCCTCCCGCACCGCCCTGCTCCACTCTCCTCCCACACTGCTCAGCTCCGCTCTCCTCCCGCACCGCCCCGCTCCGTTCTCTTCCCGCCCCACCCCGCACCACCACGCACCGCTCCCCTCCCGCACCGCCCCGCTCCGCTCTCCTCCCGCCCCGCCCCGCCCTGCTCTCCTCCCGCACCGCTCAGCTCAGGTCTCTTCCCCCACCGCACCGCTCCGCTCTCCTCCCCCACCACCCCGCCCCGCTCCCCTCCCGCACCGCCCCGCTCCGCTCTCCTCCCGCACCGCTCAGCTCAGCTCTCTCCCCCCACCGCACCGCTCCGTTCTCCTCCCGCACCGCCCCGCCCGCTCCGCTCTCCTCCCCCACCACCCCGCACCGCTCTCCTCCCGCACCGCTCAGCTCAGCTCCCTCCCGCACCACCCCGCACCGCTCTCCTCCCGCACCGCTCAGCTCTCCTCCCGCACCGCTCAGCTCAGCTCTCTTCCCGCACCGCCCCGCTCCGCTCTCCTCCCCCACCGCCCCGCTCCGCGCTCCTCCCCCACCACCCCGCCCCCCTCTCCGCCCGCACGCGCCGCCCCGCACCGCCCCGCGCCGCACTCC
>CAUYPK010071095.1:0-21245 GCA_963574355.1 Loris lydekkerianus | reverse complement strand
TGGGTCCAGTTTCAGTCTTCTACAAGTTGCCAGCCAATTCATCTAGCACAATTTATTGAATAGGGAATCTTTCTCTCAATTTATATTTTTAATAAGCTTATCAAAAACCAAATGACGAAAAGTGTCTGGGTTCACCTCTTGGTCTGTTCCATACATCTACCTCTCTATTTTTGTGCCAGTACCATGCTGTTTTGATCACTATCAAGTTCTAATAGAGTCTGAAGTCTTGAAGCATGATTCCTCCTGAGTTGTGTTTATGTCTCTGTAATGTCTTGGCTATTTGAGGTTTTTTTCTGTTTCCATATAAAATGAAGTAGTAATTTTTCCAGGTCTTTAAAATATGAGAGAGGTGCTTTAATAGGGATCGCATTAAATCTGAAAATTGCTTTGGGTAGCATAGACATTTTAACAATGTTGATTCTTCCCAGCCATGAGAATGGTATATTTTTCCACTTGTTAACATCTTCAGCTATTTCTTTTCTCAAGTTTCATAGTTCTCTTTATAGAGATCTTTCACATCCTTAGATACACTCCCAGATAGTTCATCTTCTTTGGCACTATTGTAAAGGGAATAGAATCTTTGATTGTTTTTTCCCCTTGACTATTGTTGGTGTTTATAGAGGCTACAGATTTATGAGTGTTAATTTTGTATCCTGAGATGTTACTATATTCCTTGATCACTTCTAGGAGTTTTGTAGTTGATTCCCTGGGGCTTTCTAGATATATAATCATATCTTCTGTGAAGAGTGACAATTTGATCTCCTCTGGTCCTATTTGGATCCCCTTGATTGCCTTCTCTTGCCTGATTGTGGTGGCTAAGACTTCCATTACAATGTTAAAAAGCAGTGAAGACAGTGGGCATCCTTGCCTGGTTCCTGATCTGAGTAGAAATGATTTCAATTTTATTCCACTCACTATGATATTGGCTATGGGTTTGCTGTAGATGGCCTCTATCAGTTTAAGAAATGTTCCTTCTATACTTATTTTTATAAGCATTGTGATCAAGAAAGGATGTTGGATATTGTCAAAAGCTTTTTCTGCATCAATTGAGAGAATCATATGGTTTTTGTTTTTTAATTTGTTTATGTGATGTATTATATTTATGAATTTACATATATTGAACCATCCTTGGGACCCTGGGATGAAATCCACCTGGTTGTGGTATATAATTAGTTTCATGTGTTGTTGGATTCTGTTTGCTAGGATCTTATTGAATATTTTTGCATCAATATTTATTAGAGATATTGGTCTATAATTTTCTTTTCTTGTTTGGTCTTTTCCTGGTTTGGGTATCAGGATGATATTTGCTTCATAGAATGAGTTGGGAAGTATTCCTTCTTTTTCTATGTTTTGTAAAAGGTTAAGTAATATAGGTACTAGTTCCTCTTTAAAGGTAGAATTCTGATGTGAAGCTATCTGGTCCTGGGCTTTTCTTTTTGGGGAGACTTCGTATAGTTGATGCTATTTCAGAGCTTGTTATAGGCTTGTTCAACATTTTCACTTCTTTCTTGCTAAGTCTGGGAGGGTGACATGTTTCCAAGTATTGATCTATTTCCTTCAGATTTTCATACTTCTGAGAGTAGAGTTTTATGTAATATTCATTAAGGATTTGCTGAATTTCTGAGGAGTCCAGTGTTATTTGGCCATTATCATTTCTGATTGATGAAATTAGGGATTTTACTCTTCTACTTCTGGTTAGGTTAGCCAAAGATTTATCTATTTTATTGACCTTTTCAAAAAACCAACTCTTTGGTTGATCTGTTGTATAATTCTTTTATTTTCAATTTCATTAAGTTCTGTTCTAATGTTAGTTATTTCTTTTCTTCTGCTGGGTTTAGGGTTGGAAAGTTCTTCCTTATTCAGTTGCTTGAGATGACCCACTAAGTTATTGACTTCCTCTCTTTCTGTTCTCTTGAGGAAGGCTTGCAATGCTATAAATTTTCCTCTTTGGACTGCCTTTGCTATATCCCAGAGGTTCTGATAGTTCATTTCTTCATTATTGTTTTGTTCCAAAAATTTGGTAATCTCCTTCTTAATCTCATCTATGACCCAGCTATCATTCAGCATGAGGTTATTTAGTTTCCATGTTTTTGTATGCGTGTGGAGATTCCTGTTGTTAATGAGTTCAACTTTTATTCTGTGGTGGCTCGAGAAAATACAAGGAATGATTTTTATTCTTTTAAATTTGCTGAGGTTAGACTTGTGACTTAAGATGTGATCAATTTTGGAGGATGATCCATGCCATGGGCTGATGAGAAGAATGTGCATTCGGTTTTGTTAGGATGAAATGTTCTATAGATGTCTATTAGATGCAAATGTTGAATGGTTAAGTTTAATTCTAAAATTTCTTTGCTTAGCTTCTTTTTTGAGGATCTATTCAACACTGCCAGAGGAGTGTTAAAGTCTCCAACAATTATGGTGCTGGGGGAAATCAAATTGCTCATGTCAGTTAGAGTTTCTCTTATAAATTAAGGTGAATTCTGGTTGGGTGCATAGATGTTGATAATTGAAATCTCATCATGTTGAGTGTTGCCCTTAACAAATATGAAGTGACAATCCTTATTTTTCCTTACATTGGTTGGTTTAAAGCTTTTTGTATCTGTGAATAAAATCGCAACACCTGCTTTTTTCTGATTTCCATTTGCCTGAATTATAGATAATCATCCCTTCACCCTGAGTCTATGTTTATCTTTTAAGGTAAGGTGAGATTCTTGAATGCAGCAGATGTCTGGCCTGAGTTTTTGTATCCAGTCAGCCAACCTGTGTCTCTTTAGAAGGCAATTTAAGCCATTCACATTGAGAGTACTGATAAACCCAACAGAGTTTTGGGTATCGAGTTTTCCGAAAGTCCAGTGGACGTTTTTAATCCTTTCGCCACTATGGAAGTTGAAATTTGATCAAATGTTTCTGAGTGATTTTACTTTGGTGGTGGAGGATTGTGTTGTTCATTATGGAGGATAGGTCTGAGAATTTCCTGAAGAGCTGGTTTAGTTATGGCAAATTTCTTCAACATGTGAATGTCATTAAAGTATTTAATTTCTCCATTATAGATGAAACTCATTTTAGCTGGGTACAGGATCCTGGGTTGAAAGTTATTTTGTTTAAGGAGATTAAAGGTTGATGACCACCCTCTTCTAGTTTGAAAGGTTTCAGTGGAGAAATCTGCAGTCATTCTAATGCTCTTCCCCTTGTATGTAATAGGTTTTCTTATGTCTTACAGCTTTCAGAATTTTCTCCTTCATATTAACTTTAGCAAAATTAATTATAATGTGTCTATGAGAATTTTTATTCCGGTTGAGTTGTGCCGGTGTTCTGAAACTGTGTGCTATCTGAATTTCAGAATCTCTGGGCATGTCTGGAAAATTCTCTTTAATTATTTCATTCAGCAAAGCATCTGTATCCTTCGCAGGAATTTCATCACTTACAGGTATTCCTATAAGGCAAATATTAGACCTCTTCAAATTATCCGAGAGCTCTCCGAGAGAATGATCCGTTTTTGTTCTCCACTTTTTTTCCTCTTTGAGTGTCTGGAAGTGTTCAAAAACTTTGTCTTCAATATTGAAGATCCTTTCTTCTGCCTGCTCCATTCTGTTACTGAGGGATTCTACTGTATTTTTTAGATCTTTGAGGGCTGCAAATTCTTGCTTTAATGTGTAAAAATCTTTGGTCATTTTGTCTTTAAATTTGTTAAATTCTTTTTTTTTTTTTTAAATTAAAGCATAGCTATGTACATTGATATGATCATGGGGCATCATACACTAGCTTCATAGACTGTTTGACACATTTTCATCACACTGGTTAACATAGCCTTCCTGGCATTTTCTTAGTTGTTGTGCTAAGACATTTACATTCCACATTTACTAAGTTTCACATATACCCTTGTAAGATGTAAATTCTTGAGATATCTTTTGAATTTCTGCTTAAATTCTAATTTCATCATTTCCTCCATTTTGTTGATCCTATTTGCTATCCAAATTCTGAACTCAATTTCTGACATCTCATCCATTTGTTTGTGAATAGGATCTTGTGCTGTATCTGCTTTATTATTTCTTTGGGAAGTTGATCTACTCTGATTGTTCATGTTGCCAGAGTTTTTCCACTGATTCTGCCTCATGGTTGTTTTTCACTGTTGGCTAGGTGGTCTGGTAAGGTGAGATTGGATTGGGGTTTCCTGGGGTTGTGGTTAACCAGCCCTTTGTTAAGGATCTTGGACTGATGACTGATAAAGCTTTTTCACCTTTAGCTTTGCAAAGGAACTGTACAGTATTACAGTCTGAGGCTGGGGAAACCTGCTTGGTGGGGTTACATGACTCAGTCTTGTATTCAACTGGTTCTTGTCCAATCCTGGTGGATCAGTGACTCTGGTGAAGTCTTAGTTGTGAAGAAATACAAGCAATTAAGAAACCCCACCTCTCCAGACAACAACTGGAATGGGAAAATTGACCCTTCCTGTTACTGCACAACCAGTTTATCACCCTAGAGGGTCCCTGGGTGATTGTCCCAAGTTAGGGGTTCTGAACCAATTAACTCTGTCAGTATGAACTCTCAGGTGGGAGAGTTTGAAAGGTCTCCAGCAGCTAGATAGCAGAGCTCTACTGGCTGCTCAGATTTGGCTCTCTCCGGTGCTCTATGGAGTCAGAAAGGCCTGCCCGGTAGCACAGTAGGACCAGGTGTCTGAGTCTCTTTCTCCACTTTGTTCCCTTTTCATGCCCAATCACTGGTGACCTCGCAGGGCTGCAGTCCTGTTTCCTCCAATAATGTGAAGTGCCAGGGCTTAACGCCTGTCAGAGTCAAAGGAAGGTCAATGCCCTCAAGGCCCAGCCACTGCCCTTGACTACCAGCAAGCTGGGGGAGCTGAGGCCTGCTTGCCTGGTGTGTTCAATTTCCATTGGTGAGTGTTCCACTTGGGCTCAGTCTAATCCTGGGGCTACCAGGCCTGCAAATACTTATTTCCCTCAGCCACCACACCTTTGCCCCTACTGCTCTGCAGCACCAGTATCCCTATAGAGTGACTTCTGGTTTCCTCTGCAGTGCACAGAGTTGGGGGGGGGAGGCGTGTTTCTCTAAGATTAGACCCCATGATCACTCTACCGTTGCTGGATCTTTGTGGGAAACGCCCCTGCACAGTTCCAATTCTTCAGCTAAAGGCAGAGAATTTTGGATGTAGGAGCAGCTCTAGGAGCATGCTGCACACTGATCTGGCAGCAGGGTGGGGTACACTGCATGGATTCTGGCGTATCTAGCACCTGGTGACTTCAGCAAGAAAACGACTCCGTTGGTGATTTTGGTTGGGCGGGGGCCTGGTGCGGAGGCAGGGCAGGCACAGCACGCAGCTTCAGTGGTCTTTGGATGGGCAGGGTGCTGCGCACAGCCTCAGCGGTCCAGGTGGGTGGGGTGCCTCGCAGAGGCAGGGAGGGCACGGGTGTGTGTGTGGCGCGGCTTGGAGACAGGGAGGGAGCAGGGGACTGACCGGGTGGGGGATTGGGCACTTGGTCAGGGAGGCTGGGTGGGGGGGTGCTGCTCATGAGCCTCCTCCCTCAGTCTCTGCAGGGGTTAGGCATCTGGTTTATCCGGTTAGGGGGGAAGGGTGGACTGAAAGTTCAGAATGGCAGGGAAAATGTAAGTTCAATTTTTCTGCCTGGTAAGAGAATGTTCAGAGTCACTGCAGGGTCCCTCTGTAGGAAGAAGTCCCCACTTCTTACTGCTCTCACCCATGGGTTGAGACAAGAGATCTCAGTTCACTGCTTGCCTGTAGAAATCCCACAGGAGTAAACAAAGAGCAAAAGGAAAAGGAAAAAAGAACCTGCAGCTTTCTTGGGGGAGGGGTCAGGCATTTTTCCTTGCGGTTGAGTTTTGTACCTGGAGATTGTTGTCTTGGAATTGCTGCTTTCCTTAGCAAGGGTGACCTGTAGTTATCTCTCTTCTCTCTCAGCTGGGCTTCCTGTCTTCAGCTCAATTGGATACCCTATGGACATTATCCTTCTCTCAGGACAGGAGCCTATGTTGGAGGCTGCATCCAGTCTGCCACCTTGCCCCTCCTGTAAAAAAAATTTTTTTTTGTATTTTTCAATGTGGAAGTCTTTCACACATTTATTACATTTATTGCTAGATATTTTTGTTTGTTTATATTATTATAATTATTATTGTTGTAAACATATATTCCAATTGTTTATTGCCAGAGCATGGAAATATAATTTTTATATATTGAACTTGTCTACTACATCCACTGTATTCACTTATTAGTTCTAGTAGTTTGTAGATTTTTTGAGTTTATATGTATACAACCAGGTTGCCTGCAAAAAGACAGTTAAAAATATCTTTAAGGTTTTATGTCTTTTTCTTATCTACTGGTTAGAACCTCCAGTGCAAAGATAAATGGGAAGGATGAGCAAAGACATTCTTGCTTTTTTCCACATCTTGTAGGGGAAAGAATTCAGTCTTTTCCCATTAAGTTTGATGTTAGAGGTATGTTTTTTGTACATATTCTTTTATTATACAGGGTGTCCCCAAAGTTGCCATATATGGGGGAACTTTGGAAATTGTAGCTAACTGTACCTTTATTTTTACAAAATATCCATTATAAAATTTCATAAAGTATTTACAAAATATTCTTCACACTTTGGCCACCTCACTTTACATACACACAAAGGCTCTCTACCAGTCATGGTGAACATGTTTCATGATATCTGTTGTTATAATTTCTCCCATGTATGGTGACTTTTGGGACACCTGTATTGAAGAAGTTTCCTTATATTCCAAGTTTGTTCAGGTTTTTTAAATTCTAAAAGATTAATGGGTCTTTAGTTTTGTCAAATACTTTCTAATGTTTATTGAGATAATCACTTGCTTTTCTCTGTTCCTCTATCAATTTGGTAAATTATACTGATCGATTTTCAAATATCAAATTTTTAAAAATAAAATAAAACAAACCTCACTTTGTCATGATGATCTTTTTCATACATGAGTGGACATTTTGCTAATACTGAAAATCTGAAAGATTTTTTACAGCTATATTCGTGAGGAATGCTGATCTCCTTGTCATGTTTTGACATCAGGACTTTTCTGGTTTTATAAAATGAGTTAGCAAATGTTTCTGTCTTCTCTTCATGAGTTTGTGTGAGATTGGCGTTATTTATTTCTCACATAATTGAAAGAATTTACTGGCAAAGAGGTCATCTATTTAACCTGAAGGCAGCTCTTTCAAAGACCCTGACGAAAGCCATTTGCACTTCTCTGTTTCTCAGGCTATAGATGAGGGGGTTGAGTGTAGGGGTGATGAGACTGTAGAAGAGAGAGACCACATTGTCCTGCCATGGAGTGTGGTAGGCACCTGGCACCATGTACATGAACACAGCAGCCCCATAAAAGAGCCCCACCACAGTGATGTGGGAGGAGCACGTGGTGAAGGCTTTGTGTCGGGCCTCTGCTGAGCGCATGTGAAGAACAGCTGCCAATATGTGGCCGTAGGAGATGGCAATGAGTGAAATGGGCAGTAGCAAGATCAGCACCCCTGAGATGGACAGCGCCAACTCATAGACAGCCGTGTTGGCACAGGAGAGTTTCAGTAGGGCAGGCACCTCACAGAAGAAGTGGTCCACTGTACGTGAGGCACAGTAGGGAAAGTGCATGGTGATGGAGGTCTGGCTGGAGGCCACAAACACACCTGAGAGCCAAGAAGTGCCCACCATGAGCAGGCAGACTTGACGTGTTATGAGCATGGTATAATGCAGGGGGTGGCAAACAGCAACATAGCGGTCGTAAGACATGAGGGACAGCAGAACACCCTCAGAGACACCTATCAGCATCAGGAAGAACATCTGAGCTGCACACCCTACAAAGGAGATGGAGCCGTCTCCCTGCAGGAAGTCGGCTGCCATCTTGGGGATAGTGACAAGTGGAAACCCAATGTCCAACAGAGACAGTTGGCTGAGCAGGAAGTACATGGGTGTGTGAAGCCTGGAGTCAGTGTGGATCAGGAAGAGCAGGACGGTGTTGCTCAGAAGGCCCATGGTGAATGTGGCAGTCACTAGGGAGAAGAGGACCAAGTGTGCCCCTGTGTGGCTGAAGAGCCCCATGAGAATAAAATCTGTGGCCATTGACTGATTTGATTCTCCCATCCTCAGGGCACATCATTCATCTGCAGGAAGAACAGGGCACTTGGTAAGAGGTCTGAGTGGGGGCAGTGTCATCTTAAACACTAATTTCAATTGTTTGACAGTGGATGCCTAGAGTCTATTGAGGCAGATGATGAGCATGTCAGGTTCAGTAAGGAAAAAAATGTCATAATTGATAATTAGGTCTGTTCTGGTCAGGAGATGATGAACAGTAAAATGATGCCCTGATTTTTCCATTTCTGGATAAAAGTCTTTCCTTCACCTTCCAGGAAAGCACTACCTACACATGCTTGGAGTTAACCTATCTGTCCCTAGCCTAGCAAATAAAAAACAGCCCAAGTGAAATATAAGAATATATATCACCTCTGATTCCCCAGGGCCAAAACCAAGGTGGGAGTCTGAAGAGATTAGAATATTAAATAGGGAGACTGGGGCAAAAATTATAGGGATTGTGAGGCTGGATTAAAAAAAAAGTAAGTCCAGAACCATGAGGAAAGGCTTGTTTCTAAACTATTTTATAACCGAGGGGGAGAGCCAAAGTTTGCAATGAATCATAAGTGAGATGATATTTAGGATATGGACCCAAGACATCTATACTGTAAAGGGACATATGAGTGAGTAGTGTAGGTGTGTGAGAAGTTGTCCAGAATATCAGCCACCTTTCTGAGGCTCGATTTTATAAGATGGGAGCAGAGAACATTATGCTTAGCATGCATTATGTATGCAACAAAAATCTGCCGAATGAATGTAATAGAGAAGAAAGACAATTCATGGATTAGAAGGGACTGCCCTGACCTAAAAAAGAACATTTGACACTCTTACTCTCAACTTCATCTCCCATGCAAACTCATTCATATCATCTTGAAATACCATTTGCCCACATGACCTTCAACACTGACAACTTCTGGATGCTAAGCAGCATCAAGTTGTCTTCATTAATGGAGAGATGCAGAGAAGACTATAGAGATGTAAGGAGAATATGACTTTTTAAAACCAAGGAGATTTGACCTTGGATGGATCCAGTAGAAATCTGCTTTACTAGATACCCAAAGAAGTTGGGTTACTTGAAAACCAGGAAGGGCCCTCTCCTTTATTGGCCAGATGTGGTGGCTCACACCTGTAATCCTAGCACTCTGAGAGGCCAAGGTGGGTGGATAGCTTGAATGCATGAGTTGGAGACCAGCTTGAGCAAGAGTGAGACCCTGTTGCTACTAAAAATGAAAAAATGAGACAAAAGGATCACTTGAGCCCAAGAGTTTGAAGTTGCTGTGAACTGTGATGCCATAGCACTCTACTAAGAGTGACAAAGTGAGATTCTGGCTCAAAAAAAAAAAAAAATAAAAATAAATAAATAAAACCAAATCCCTGTTGGGTGGGTCTCTACAGCCTCAGGTGCCCGCATCATTGATGATACTCACCTTGGATATACTTGGATATATTTTAGGTGCTCTGACTTGATTCTCTCTCAACATGTCTCTTGGTCAAGATTTTTGCCCTTTGCATATCCTCTGATTGCTCATCTCTACCTCAAGCTCTTTGCTTTGCTCATCTTGGTTTCACACTAATGCTGGAATTTAAGGTCTTTTTAAATTACTACATGTCCTGATTGTTGTCCCTAACCATGCAGTCATTCAATGATAATTAGTTGAACTCCTCCTTAGCACAAGTCACTGAAGGAGGCAGCAGGAACACAATGGTAAAAAAGATGAATGAGGTCATGTTTTCACACATGAGGCTCAGAGTTTTACTGCAGAGAGAGATATGAAAGAGTAAACCGTATACTTTTAAAATAGAAATAAATGTAAAAAACAATACTCAGAATGATCTTATAGGATCTTGCTAGGGAAAATATCTTAGGGTGACATGGTTGAATGAGGTCTTCCTGGACATATGAGGGCTGCTGTCAAAATCTAACTAATTATTAGGGAGAAGGGGAGGGAAGACCTAACTAGCCCTCTTCATCTGTAGTTGGGATTCAGACAAGGCCAATAGTGGTTCTGTCAAACAAAACATTGTATAAGAGTAAAATCAAGTTAACAATAGGATGTAGAACAGGGTTCCTCAAACTTTTTAAACAGGGGGCCAGTTTACTGTCCCTCATACTGTTGGAGGGCCAGACTATAGTTAAAAAAAAACAACTATGAACAAATTCCTATGCACACTGCACATATCTTATTTTGAAATAAAAAAACAAAACAGCAACAAATACAATCACACCGCCTCATGTGGCCCACGGGCCATAGTTTGAGGACCCATGATTAATGAGGTATTAATAGTATCTGTCTTATTCAATCAATGATGGATAGGCTGGAAATACAAAGACTCCTTAGCACTACCTGCAAAGCACTTAAGAGTTTGGCAGGGCTGCAAGGAAGTAATCAAATCAGTTTAGGACTGAATGAAAAGAGATGCAACAGAGACATATCCACGGTGCTATGGATTACCAGAGAGGTCTAGTGTCCAACCTCTTGCCTGGGGTTTAGTAAAAGCTTCACAGTAAAGGAGACTTTTTTTTTTTTTTTTTCAGACAGAGTCTCACTATGTTGCCCTTGGAGAAGTGCTGTAGTGTCATAGCTCACAGCAACCTCAAACTCTTGGGCTTAAGCAATTCTCTTGCCTCAGCCTCCCAAGTAGCTGGGACTATAGGTGCTCACCAGAATGCCTGGTTATTTTTCTTGTTGCATTTGTCATTGTTGTTTAGCAGGCCTGGGCCAGGTTCAAACCAGCCAGCTTGGGTGTATGTGGCTGGTACCCTACCCACTGAGCTATGGGCGCCACCCCAAAAGGAGACTTTTCAGCTGACTATTGAAAAATCATGTGAGATCAGTTTCTAGGCAGATAGAGAAAGGAAGGTCATTCCAAGGAGGAACATGGTGTGTATAGATTGTGTGATACATAGGTTAAGAGAATACACTCTGGGCTTAGACAGATTTGAATGTCAACTCAGGTACAACCCAGCCTTGTGACTTTGAGCAAGTTATTTAACCTTTTTGGGACCCATTTCCCCATCTGTATGTGGGGAAAAATAACACAATCCTTGTAGGAGTTACTATGAGTATTAATGAGGTAATGAATTAAAGAGCTTAGCACAAGAACTCACATATCATAGTTTCTTGATTTAAGTTCACAACTATAGTTTACATGTGTGTCGTAAAGGAAAGGCAAACATGAAAAGGATTGGCTGTGTGACTTTTAATATCTGCTTTTTGAGTTAGATAATGTAAGCCTAGAGCTTAGCTCATTTCTGGCATTTAGTAGGACTGCTCAAAACATACTGGCTCTTTTTGTTGACATTATTCATCGTTATAACTCTGGCCCATTTGCATGGACAAATGGACCAATTCTAGCTCATTCTTAGTCATGCTCCCCTGAAATGACAGTTCCTCTCTTCTTACCTTAACTCCGTGCTCTCAACCAGAAGTAATTTTGGTTCTCTCTTTCCCAGTATCTGGAGACATTTTTGGTTATCATGACCAAGGTGATGCTACTAGTATTGAGTGATGGAGACCATCAATGCTGCTCTACATCTAGCAAACCCTCACAGCAAAGATTTAACTGACCCCAAATGTCAATGGTGTCAAGGTCAAGGAACCCTTAATTTGAAACCTATCAGTTCTTTTCTGATACCGTATAGAGGCTCTGAGAAGTCTCTTAACTTGTTGAGTTGACGTTCCAGCAGAGAAGAGATTCATGTCACGTGCAAGACTGGAGATTTCTCTTTGAAATTGCATTTACACATATATTTTAAAGGAGATATTAACAAAACCAATCTCAGCTTACCTCATTGAGGAGTTTCACTCTTCTCCACATCTCTGTCTAGAGAAAGGTTTCTTCTTCTCATCCTTTGAAGCCAACTCAATGCCATTCCCTCTGAACTGGGTCAAAAGATTTTAAAGTGGATGATAATGTTAAGACCAAATTCCGTCGCTGAGAGATCACTAGGCACACATGCAAAAAACAAAGGCGTGACTTTATTCAAGTATGCTTTGGTCGTACCTCCATACCTCCGGCAGGACTCTGCTCAGAGGGGATGACCCCGAGGTAGAGATGATGTCAGGTTTTATACTTTTTGGCGTGATGCATTTTGGGTTGCAACAAAACGCGGGGGAAATTTCCCGGGGGAAACCGGTACCAAGTTGGGGGATTGGTTGGCACAGGGATTGAGGTAATTTAGGATGAGGTTTAGTATTGGCTGGCTCTGTCTAGGACCAGCCCCACCCAGAGGCTGTGAGAAGGATGGAGTACATGTTGGATTGGCTGGCTCTATTTGGAACTGACCCCCAGCGGAGGCTATGAGACCTGGGGGGGCGGGTACAGGGCTAACTTTTATCAAGGGGGCGGCTGCTGAGAATCTCTCAGCCCCTGATGAAAGACTGACTCTGTCCCCCTGCCTCACCCTGCTAACTAGCCTTTCTACCTTCTCTCCCATATCCCCTGTGTCTCCCACTGCCCTCAACATCTCTGGGTGGGAGTTAGTCAGCATTGTAGTGTAAATAACTCACTTGTAGTCAAAATTATCTCTTTCCAGCAATTAAAGAGTTACTACAAAGTTTGTTAAAAACTATTCCTTTTGCTGCAAAAAGAACTGTGGTTGCTCTGTTACAAACTATCTTGAGATAAGGTGCTGGGATTCTGCAGAAGCCCCAAGGTCAATTACTTATTTAGAACTAGGGGGAAAAAAATGGTCTGTTTAAACTTGTAGCTGCTTTTCTCTCCCTTCTCTACCCCACCGCAGGGTTAGAATTCCCCGCTGGGCCCTTCAATAAAACTTGGTTCTTCTCTTTTTATACCTGTCCTACTGCCATCCTTAAAGATAAAGAAGGAAGTTGATTACTGTTAAGCATTTACCACAGACCAAGGGCCACATTGAGTTCAGAAAGGGCTGATGGGTTTCAGTGAAGGGTTTCTTAATCTTGGCATAATTGACTCTTTGGCCTGGATAATTCTGTGTATTTTACAGTCATTATTTTCCACTTGATTTTCACCAGCAGGTGTTATGATCACGTGCATTGTAGGTATGGATGAGAGAACAGAGATTCCCAAGAAGCAGAGCAAGTGATCTGGCTTGAATAAAGCCCTCCTGTCTCCTCAAATCATTTGCACCTGGAAAGTAAAAATGTGAGTTTGTTTGGCAACAGTATCTTGGCAAATGTAGTTAGTAAGATCTGGATAAAAAAATCTTCCTGGATTCAGTATGTTACCTAAATCTAGTAAAAGAAGAGGAAAGGACACATACAGAAAAAGAAAAGCAGACCATGTGAAGACAGGTAGAGATTAGGGTGATATGTCTAAACGTCCACTTCTCATGCTCCAGAAACACCTGGATTGTCCCTCTGAAACTCCAAGATGGGTCAACTCTGGATTTTAGTCTTCTGGCCTTTAGAACTGTAAGAGAATACATTTCTGTTGTTTTAGGATCAATTATTTATTTACTTTTTTCAAAAAATTATTATATTTTTAAAGATAGGGTCTTGCTGTGTTGTCCAGGATGATCTTGAACACTGAGACTCAAGTGATTCTCCCACCTTGGCCTCCCAAAGGGATGGCATTACAGGTGCAAGCCATCATGTCTGGTTAAGAACAAATTTCTAAACAATAGCTGGTATAATTCCAGAGTTCTTTTTTCCCTTTTCACATCTTGCTTTCTGCCACTAGAGCTATACTAGACCTGCTATACTAGTCTGCAGTCCCAGGAAAACCTTAGTTCTCTTGTCCTTATCACGTTGTGTTCAGCTTGTCCTTATCACGTTGTGTTCAGCTCCTTTAATGATTAATTGTCTTGCTCCCAAGCTTGGGGGTGGAGGCACCTCAGCAGGCCAGGTGCGTGATCCTTTTGAAGTCTTTTCTTTTGGCTTGGTGGTCCTTTCACTGATGGGTAAGCCGATGGCTCAACAGGTTTTCAGGCTTTGTCTTGAGAAGATTCCATGCAGATTGACTCACTGTGGTTTACCTCCAAGAAGCATTGATTGTCCCAGAACATGATGTGCACTCAATACCACTGGGCCTGGTGTACCACATCCTCTGCCTTTGGAGACTATCTGGAATCTCCTCACTGTGTTCCTGGTGAAAGGTTCCTACTTTATCTCATAAACTCAATCCTGTGTTTCACTAACCCTCCCTTTCCTTCCAGAGTTTTTGGCTGGCCCCTCTGTTAATGACACATCTACAAAGGGTTGTCCCCTCCACTGGCTTTTAGAAACTCCTGCAAGCAACTTCTTGAATATGATTGTGGTCACTTTATGTCATGGTTTGGATACTTTCTTCCTTCAGGACATTTTAGGGAAAGATGCCTCCCTGCACTAAATTCACCTTTTCCAGCCAGGCAGGCAGGGCTGGACAGAGATAGATCTTGGTTCAAGTTGCACCTGGCTGGATTGCCTTTTGTTCTAAATTGGCTCCCTGGTACTTAGAATGAAGAGTCACAAACTCTTCCTTTTTTTTTTTTTTTTAAAGATTTTCTCCATTGCTGCTTGCATTTAAGATCTGATATCCTTTGCTAGAAATGACAGGTGGGAGAAGAAGCATTAGGGTTAGGTGACTTTTTGTTGCCAATAAAATCTTCACAACATCCTCTGTCCATGATGGAGCCCTTTCTCCACAAGGCATGGGAAACTGAGGGCCCACAGAAATGTTTTAATTTCTTTCAAATTCAGAAGAAAAAAGATAACTTTATCCAACATGGAGTATAAGTGTCTTTATGCAAACAAACATCTGTAAGATATAATTTTAAATATGTTTTTTGAAGGAATCCATGGAGGTAAGACTGTCTCCTCAGCCCATGAAAGTCACACTACAGTTATGTCTTTGATTATTTCCAGGTACCTTAATGATTTAAAAAAATTATAGTTATAAATAATATCTTCTTTAAAACTTATGAAAACTGCAAAAAAATTTTATGTTTTCTACTTTTTGCTTGCTAGTGTTTAAAAATACAATTAATACTTTTTTTTTTTTGGTATCTTTGTAACACCTGTCTTGCAATCTTAGAGAATCCTATTTATTTATGTTTAAATTTACATAGAATAAAATTTACTTTTCTTTGTTTTAGAGCTCTATGAATTTAGAAAATGCCTGTAGTTGTAGAGCTATCACCACAACCAGGATATAGAACAGTTCTATCACTCCTCCAAATTCCCTCTTCCAAATTATCTCAACCTCCCCCTTTGTCATCAACTCTCCCCTCTACTTCCAGCCTCTGGATTCATGGATCCCTTCTTTGTTTCTCTATGTCTTGTTTTGTCATTTGCAGAGTATCACACAACTAGAATCATAGTGTGTTTAGCCTTTTGAATCTGGATTCTTACCCTTAGTTATATGCACCTAAGTTTTACCCACGTTGTTACATATATTAATAGTTCATCCCTTTTTATTGCTGAATAGGACTCCATTGTAGAGATGCATTATAGTTCATTTATTCATTCACCACTTAAAGGATATTTGAGTTGTTCCAGTTTTGAGTAATTACAAATAAAGTTGCTATAAATATTCAGATAACAAAAAAGAGCTCCTGAAGAGCCCAGTGCACAAAGCATTTTCCCTTTTTTAGGGGGAGGATCTATTCAACCTTCTTTCCCACGAGGCACATGGCAAGTATGCGTTAAGCATTTGTTGAATGAACAAAATCCAAGAGGGAAATACTTAATGTGATGACAGGGGTCTAAGGTGACAAAGGAATTGACTGGCAGAGCTGGAGGCTGAACCTCCCTCGGACCTATTCCAAGTCAGATAATTCACTCTACTCTGCCAGTCCAACTGAGCTTTGGGTCTCTCTGTTCTGGCTGTCTAAGATAATCTGGTTGGAAGTTGGAAAACTTTTGTAGTTTGAGCAGCAATTGTACTGCTTCTTGTTTGAGATATAATAAACTAATCTTTTTATTCAAAATTAGACATTTCATATTTAATGACCTAATAAAAGCAAAATGGATAACCAAAAAAAAAAAAAAAAAGTTTGAAAACTGTTTCAGGAAGTCATTGCTTTTGGCTTCCCACAGAGAGCAGCTGCAGCTGAAGGGGTCTCGGAATTTTACCAGGCACCACGTCCTAGGTCTAACCTCCCACCAATTGTCAAGTGCTGAAAGTCTTCCCACTTCGGCAGCTGCTATGGAGTTCAAGCATGGACTGTAAAAAGGTAACCTTCTCTGAGAACTTGACAAAATGTTCAGATGCCCACCTGCAAGTAGGGTGGGGATCAAGAGGCTTATAGAATCTTTCTCTCCAAATGCCTGCATTTACTCAAACCAGGCATAATCATGAAAATGAACATAAAACCTTCAGCTATCTCCTCTGAAATTACATCAATTTAGTGAGTCCCCAAAGCAGTGGGACTCCTGGCTGTCACTCCTCTTTCCCAGGGTCCTAGGACCTCCTATGTGCACCCCTCTTACACACCTTGATTGTCTGTATTCTGGGATGCCTCCCCAATAAAACCTCTTTAAAATCCAGCACCTTTGGTTAATGAATCTGCCTTTGTTTACTAGGTTTTTGACAAAATTCTCTGAGGAGAGAGACTCTGGAGGACAGTGTTACATCAGAAATTGTCTTTTTAATCTCCCCTTTTTATCAGAGAGAAAATTAATGGTTATGGGATCTTGAGAATTTGAGACTAGAAAGATCCCTAGAGGAGAGCGAAAAGCATTTTCCAACTCTCAGTTCCAGGATGGTGGGAAACCACTGTGCTGGATAATTGAACATTACAGAGAATCCATATCCAAACAATTGTGTCAGATAACTGAACAGACTCCATTTGTTCTCTTGTGAAAGAAGGGGAATGTGAAAAAATTTTTTTTATATATATATATATTTGTTTAGCTTGGACATATATGCCTAAAATGTTATCTTTTTAATTTTTAATTATTATGGGTATAGAATAGTTGTATATCTTTATAGGATACTTGTGATGTTTTGATACAGGCATATAAGGTAAGTTAATGAATCAGGGGAATTAGGGTATCCATCACCTCAAGTATTTAACATTTCTTTGTGTTAGGAACATTCTACTTCTGCTCTTTAGGTTATGTTAAAATATAGTAGAACTTCTGTAAGTTGACTTCCCAGGGACTGTAACAAGCTGGTCAACATACAGAGGTGGTTACTAAAAGGAATGAGGCCTACTGTACTGATTCATACTTGTGGAGCACGTCCAGTCTATGAAAATTAGGTCAATGTAAGGAGGTGGTCAACTTTGGAGGGTCTACCTATATCCTAGCTTATTTTTGATTATAGTCACTTTGTTGTGCTATCAAATAGCATTCATTCTAACTATCTGCATAGTTTTGTAGATAACCACCTTCTTCCCCCCCCACCCCCCATTTTCCTGCTACCCTTCCCAACCTCTGGTAACCATCATTCTACACTCTAACTCCATGAGACCAATTGTTTTTAACATTTAGCTCACACACATATATGAGTGAGAACAGAGAAGATTTCTTTCTGTGCTTGACTACCAAATCCTATTTTTGATCTTAAGAGAATCTCTTTTGAGTGAAACAATGACACTGGGGGAATAGCCAGGAAATCACCCAGTCTTTCCATTCTACCTATTCTAAAGAAACTTCTTTTTCTGCCCCTTATTTTCTGAGGGTACTCACTGAACTCACAGACCCAAGATAAAGCAAAAGAACAAAGAGTGAAGGTATTGGTGAGATGTGGACTCAGCAGGCTCTGCTTGATAGAGTTACAAGGCCCACATCAAAGTCTCTGATGAAACAGAAGATGATAGAGAAGTTGGAAGAAAGAAGCAAGACACAATTTTGCAAATGCCTTCAGAGCATAAGAAAAGAGAGAATAGTTCCTAGCTTATTTGATGCAGCTAGCATAACTTTGACATCAAAACCAGACAAGGGCATAATAAGAAAGGAAAATCACAAAGCACTATCTCTTATGGACAGGAGGGAAAAATACCAAATGAATTATTATCAAATAAAATACTAAAAGGTTCATGCATCATGACGAAGTGTAGCTTAGTTTAGAGATTTTTGTTATTTAGAAACTGGCCAATGAAATTCACCACCTTAATAAAACAAAGCAGAAATCTAATAATGCATTAAGTGAAAAAATATAAAAAGTGTTCAGCAAACAGCATATATTTTTTTCATTATTTAATTTTTTTATTAAGACATTTGTACATAGATCACAAATACATTTATGCCATTATGGGATTCAGTGTGTTGCTTATTTGTACAAATTGGAGTGCTTACATCCTACTAATCAACATAGCCTTCACCTCATTTACCCAATTACGGCATTAAGACATTTGTGTTCTACACCTAATAGATCCAACTTGTACTTGCAGTATGCTCCATAGGTGTGGTCCCCCTACTAATCCTCCCTCTACTGACCCACCTCCCTCCCTTCCCCTCTCACTCTCCTTCCGTCCTTCATCATAGGCTATAGTTGTGTTTCATTTTTCATTTGCAAGTGTGAGTGATTATAAATTGGTTTCACAGTGGTACTGAGTACATTGGATATTTTTTTTCCATTCCTGAGATACTTTACTAAGAAGAGTATTTTCCAGTTACATCCATGTAAACATAAAAGTGGTAAAGTCTCCATTTTTTTAATGCTGCATAATATTCCATGGTATACATATACCACAATTTACTAATTCATTACCATTCATGGGTCAATGGACACTTGGGCTTCTTCCATGACTTGGCAATTATGAATTGAGCTGCAATGAACAATCTGGTGCAAATATCTTTATTGCCAAATGATTTTTGGTCCTTTGGATATACACCTAGAAAAGGAATTGTAGGATCAAATAATAGATCTACATTTAGATCCCTGAGTGTTCTCCAAACTTCTTTCCAAAAGCAATGTACTAGCTTGCATTCCCACCAGCAGTGCAGAAGTGTTCCCTTTTCTCCACATCAATGCCAACATGTGTTGTTTTGGAATTTTGTGATGTGGGCTACTCTTACTGGAGTTAGATGGTATCTCAGAGTAGTTTTGGTTTGCATTTCTCTGATGATTAAAGATGATGAGCATTTTTTCATGTGTCTGTAGGTCATGCGCCTGTCTTCTTCAGAGAAGCTTCTGTTTATGTCTCTTGCTCACAATGAAATGGGATCACTTGTTTTTTTCTTAGTAATAAGTTTGAGTTCTCTGTGGATTCTGGTTATTAGACCTTTGTCAGAAATATAACTTTCAAAAATCCTCTCCCATTCTGAGGGTTGTTTATTTGCTTTACTTAGTGTGTTCTTGGCAGTGCAGAAGCTTTTTAATTTGATCAGATCCCAGTAATGTATTTTTGATGTTGCTTCAATAGCCCGGGGTGTCCTCCTCATAAAGTATTTTCCAATGCCAATTTCTTCAAGCATTTCCCCTGCACTCTTTCTAAGAATTTTTATAGTTTCGTGTCTTAAGTTTAAGTCCTTTAACCAATTTTTTGTTAGAGGAGAAAGGTGTGGGTCCAGTTTCAGTCCTCTACAGGTCGCCAGCCAATTCACCCAGCACCATTTGTTGAATAGGGACTCTTTCCCCCAATTCATATTTTTAATGGGCTTATCGAAAATCAAATGATGATAACTGTTTGGGTTCACCTCTTGGTCTTTAATTCTGTTCCATACGTCTACCTCTCTAATTTTGTGCCAGTACCATGCTGTTTTGATCACTATCAATTTATAGTACAGTCTGAAGTCTGGAAGTGTGATTCCTCCTGATTTTTTTTTTTTCTATTTTGCAGTTTTTGGTGGGGCAGGGTTTGAACCCGCCACCTATGGCATATGGGGCCTGTGCCCTACCCCTTTGAGCCACAGGTGCCGCCCTCCTGATTTGTTTTTATTTCTGAGTAAAGTTTTGGCTATTAGAGGTTTTTTTTTTCTGTTTCCATATAAAATGAAGTACTAATTTTTCCAGGTCTTTAAAGTATGACAGAGGTGCTTTAATAGGGATTGCATTAAATCTGTAGATTGCTTTAGGTAGTATAGACATTTTAACAATGTTGATTCTTCCCATCCATGAACATGGTATATTTTTCCATTTGTTAACATCTTCAGGTATTTCTTTTCTCAGTTTCGTAGTTCTCTTTATAGAGACCTTTCACGTCCTTAGTTAGATATACTCTCAGATATTTCATCTTATTTGGCACTATTGTAAAGGGAATAGAGTCCTTGATTGTTTTTCCCCCTTGACTATTGTTGGTATATATAAAGGCTACAGATTTATGAGTGTTAATTTTGTATCCTGAGACGCTGCTATATTCCTTGATCACTTCTAGGAGTTTTGTAGTTGATTCCCTGGGGCTTTCCAGATATATAATCATATTGTCTGTGAAGAATGACAGTTTGATCTCTTCTGTTCCTATTTGGATCCCCTTGATTGCCTTCTCTTGCCTGATTGCAGTGGCTAAGACTTCCATTACAATGTTAAAAGCAGTGGAGACAGTGGGCATCCTTGCCTGGTTCCTGATCTGAGTGGTAATGATTTCAATTTTACTCCATTCAATACACTATTGGCTGTAGGTTTGCTGTAGATGGCCTCTATCTATTAAGAAATGTTCCTTCTATACCTATTTTCTTAAGCGTTCTGATCAAGAAAGGATGCTGGATATTGTCAAAAGCTTTTTCTGCATCAATTGAGAGAATCATATGGTCTTTGGTTTTCAATTTGTTTATGTAATGTATTATATTTATGGATTTACATATATTGAATCATCCTTGGGACCCTAGGATGAAACCCACTTGGTTGTGGTGTATAATTAGTTTCATGTGTTGTTGGATTCTGTTTGCTAGGATCTTATTGAATATTTTTGCATCAATATTCATTAGAGATATTGGTCTATAATTTTCTTTTCTTATTGGGTCTTTTCCTGGTTTGGGTATCAGGGTGATATTTGCTTCCTAGAATGTGTTGGGACGTATTCCTTCTTTTTCTATGTTTTGTAAAAGGTTAAGTAATATAGGTACTGGTTCCTCTTTAAAGGTTTGGTAGAATTCTGATGTGAAGCCATCTGGTCTTGGGCTTTTCTTTTTGGGGAGATTTCTTTTTTTTTTATTTATTATTAAATCATAGCTGTGTACATTAATGCAATTATGGGGCACCATACACTGATTTTATGTACCATTTGACATATTTTCATTACACTGGTTAACATAGCCTTACTGGCATTTTCTTAGTTATTATTTTGAGACA
>CAUYPK010071094.1:0-32809 GCA_963574355.1 Loris lydekkerianus | reverse complement strand
CAAATTTTTCTCCATTTTATTAATCCTGTTTGCAATCCAAATTCTGAATTCGATTTCTGACATCTTGGCCAGCTGTTTATGAATGGGATCTTCAGTTACATCTGCCATATCTTTCCTTGGGAGGGGGGGAGGTTGATCTATTTTGGTTATTCAAGTTACCAGAGTTTTTCTTCTGATTCTGCCCCATGATTGTTTTACACCATTTGATTTTTCCCCTGGAGCTTTGTTGAGGACTGGTACAGTGGTATGGCCTGAGAAACTGGGGCCCTGTTTAGTGTGGTGGGGCTACGTGGTTCTATCTTGTTTTCAGCTGGTTTCTGTTCAACCCTAATGAAACAGTTACTCTGGGTTGAAGTCTCAGCTGTGGAGAAATACCAGCAATTATGTCACCCTGCCCCCCACAGGCAACAATTGGAAAAGGAAAATCAAACCTTCCCACAACCACACACCTAGGGCACCACCTGAATAGTCCTCGGGCAATTAGCTCATTTCAAAAGGTTTAAATCAATTGTCCCAGTCAGCACCTGTCTCAGGTGGGAGAGTTTAAAATGTGTCTGGCAACTGGATCACAGTGGTCTGGTGACTACTCTGATATAGCTTGCTCTAGTGCTGTGTGGCATCAGTAGGAGCCACCCAGCAAATAGATCAGTCTGGGAAGGTTGATGTCTCCTTCCCCACTTTGTACTTCTGTCACACCCAGTCACTGATAGCCCTGCAGTTGGCTGACCCAGTTGCCTGTAGTGTACAGATACTCCAGGGGTTTGCACCTTCCTGAATCACAAGAAAATCCATTTTTGCTCAGCCAGGCTGCTGCACTCTGCCTCTATCTAGCAGGGGGAGGTGAGACCTGACAACCTTGGGTACTTGATGGAGGCTGGGGGGTTTTCACTCAGTTCAAGCCCCACCCCTGATTGATGCTATTGACAGAACTGAACAGAAGAACTTTGTAGAAATTTGTTTCTGTCCCTGCTAAATTCCCCTGCAGAAGAGTAGCTGTTTTGAGTTCCCAGAGCCTGCGCCTCAGGCCTGTCTTCACTCCTGCAGGTTTGTATTCACGTCCTGTCTTCCTTTGTCTATAAGCTGACGATCCCCTGAGGGCCGGGTGTGTCTTAGGCTCAGTAAAGTGGTCCTCTGGGTCAACCCCACCCTGGGAACTTCCCGGGTCTGTGAATGCATTTCTAGTTCCTGCACTCCACCCAGGTCAGTACTGCGTCAGGCAAACCCTTTACTCACGGGGCCTGCGTTTTTGTTCCAGATCTGTTCTGTGGTGGTTCCCACCTGAGGAGATGCTCAGCCTCCTCTGGTTGCCCAGGGAGACAGGGGATGTGGCTTCAGAATATCTGGGAGTGAGCCCTATTGTTGCTAAAAGATGGCTACTGCACTGTGCCTCAGGGCACTGCTGCTCCGGTGTGGTTCCCTCTCAGCTGACCATCCTCTTCTCGCTCCCGTGCCCGAGAGTCAGCACTGACCAGCTGCAGTTTAGGCACTGTCCACACCCCTCGAGAAATCACCCAAGAATCTGGACTCCTGGGGTACAGGCCTCCAGACCTCAGAGTGAGAGTGGAGGGGGGTGCTGGGAGCTCAGAGTTGCAGGTAGAGAATATATACAGTTTTATACAGTTTTATGCCTGGCAGGAGAATGCCGTGGCACCCTAGTAGGGGAGGTAGGTTCAGTTTTTAGAGGGTCTCTCCCGTGGAGTGTAGTGGGAGGACCTTTGAACTCTGCTCATTTGTTTGTGGGGCACTCCGAGCCGTTCTCATGGGGGAGGGAACTCCCATCCACTTGGTGATGGATTTTGTACCTTTTGTTTGTATCCTTGGGGTTGCAGCTTGCCTCAGCAGGGTTGATGTGCGTTCTTCAACCTTCTTACCTGGTGCAGCTCAAATCCACCAGGTTACTTGCTAAATTTCTGTCCTTTAACTCTCCTTCTGGACGGGAGCCTCTGTGGAAAGCTGGCTTCAGTCAGCCATCTTGCCCCAGTGTCCATGACTTGATACTTTAATGCAACATGTGATCCTGGGTTTGATCTTGAACTAGAAATTGTTGTTGTCTTTTGTTAAAATGATATTATTGGAACAATTGGATAAGTATGAATAACGTCTGTAGATTATATAATGGGACAAATCTAATTTCCTATTTTTGATAATTGTACTGTGGTTATCTAAGAGAATGTTATCATTTTTAGGAAATACACACTAAAGTATTTAGAAGGCAAAGGATGAGATATGAGCTGGAAGAAGATATAAACAGTAGCAGAGCAGCTATGCATGCTTAGGGTCTAGAATGAGTCTGCCTGAGTTTGAACCCCAGCAGTTATTTACTATCTATGAGATTTGAGGCAGGTTATTCAATCATTCTGTAAATTGAATTTCCTCAATGGTAAAGTGGATGATGCTAAAAATAGACCCCACCCCATAGACATGGTATAAGGTAAAATTAATGAGCATATGTGAAGCACTTGTCCTGTGCCTGGCACATATGTGTCATCAATACTGGCTGTATTTGAGCTGTTCTGCCTCTGTCCTATGAAATGTGACATAGAGAGAAACAGAACACCGCTGCCTTTTCAAACACCTGTAGTGTAGTGCACTGTAAAGGAAGAAATAACAAGGTTAACAGATAATAAGAAAACTATGTGATGAGTACCCTGCTAGGGATTTGAGCCAAGTTCAGCCAAGACTGGAACAATGAATTCTATAGAGGGATGTCAGGAGGAGTTTCAGGTAGGGATTATGGTTTGAATTAAATCATGAAAGGTGAACAGGAGCTTGCCAAAAATATGCTTTTCCCACTTCTTGCAGACCAAGGGCATCATGCAAAACTCTGTGCAGAAGCATAAAGTCCTAGAAGGGCATCAAGTAGTATAGTGTGGCATAGGCAATGCAGCAGTGGTTGGCAGGACAGACATACTCACCCACAAGGTGTGTATGTGAGGGTACATTGACTGCCAATCCGTTGACACAGGTTCAGATACCAGCTTAAATACATTTGTAGCCTTGTGCAAGTCATGCAACCTCTCTGAAAGTGTTTCTCATCCCAAATGAATATATTAATATTTACCTCAGGGCTTCTAGGAATTAATATAAAGTGTTTAACACAGTGCCCAGCACATGGCCTGTACTCAATAAAGAAAGTCTATTACTACTAATGCTGGTGTTGGACATTTCTTGGGCTCCCCAAATTTCCTGGTTCTTCTTTCCTTCCAGGTATATGCCTCCCTCCACACACTTTTTTTTTTTTTCTTGAGATGGGGCCTTACTCTGTTGCTCATGCTAGAGTGCAGTGCCATCCTTATAGCTCACTGCAACCTCAAACTCCTGGCCTCAAGGAATTCTCCTTCCTCAGCTTCCAGAATATCTGGGACTACAGGTGCATGTCACTACATTCAGCTAAATTTCTATTTTTGTTTGTTTGTAGAGATGGAATTTCACTATGTTCCCCAGGTTGGCCTTAAACTCCCAGCCTCAAGTGATCCTCCCACTTCAGCCATCAAAATGCTGCGATTATAGGTGTGAGCCACCACACTTGGCACTACCTTGCTTGAGTGAACATAACCATATACCTTTCTTTGTCTAATGAAGTGGAAGCACAAAGGCTGTGTGTTCTTTCTGAGTGGAAGCATTGGAGAACCAGCATGGCTTGATTCTCTATACACCCTTTCCCTGATACATTGATTCGGAAGCTCAAGTTAGGATGGCAGCATCATAAACCAGGGATATCTCTGCCAGCCCAGGTCTCAGGAACAATGATGAACAGTGTGTCCCTGCCAACCTGTGTTGGGCATGTAGCATGAACAAGTAATAAACCCTTGCTGCTTTTAGGCACTGATATTTTGGCATTTCAACATCTTTACCCACTCCCATTAACCCTGAAGAGCTAATGACTTTTCTAGACACATTGGTGATCCATGCCAATCTCCAGATAACAGAAAATGGGCATTCTTTGCCTCTCTCATGTTGTCAATGGAGTGATAAAATTGGATGCAAGGTTTAGAAGCATGTTTGTTTAGCAGAGGAATAGCAACCCAATATAAACAAAGGAAAGCCAACAGGCACATGTATGGCTACTTCAAGACATCCTGATTTGGAAAAGCTCCCAAACTATGAGTAGAAGAGGCCACGAGCATTGGGCATATCTTTCCCTCTTTCTCTAAATTAACTATGAACTTTTTATCGTATTCAAGCACTATAGGATTATCCATAATCAAACCCTATGCAAATGTATAAGAGGGGGATTGAGCCTGGTCAGGGGATGATATTTAAGTTTAAGCCTGAAGGAGGAGGAGGAGCTAGCTAAGGGAAAAGGAGAGGATAGCATGTGCAAAGGCAGAAGACACCGTTAGGAGTCTGTGGAAGCTTGGTATGACCAGAACATATGAATAAGGGAGAAGGCAGCAAGAGCTAAATTTGGAGTGGTAAGCAAAACTCAGGGCAGGTGCACTCTCACAAGCCAGGGAAAATAATTTGAGTTGCAATCACAAGCCATTGAAAGGTATTACTCAAGAGAATGACATGATCAAGTTTACATGTTTACAAGTACACATAGGCACGGTTTGGTGAATGGATTGGAGTGGGCGAGACCACAGGTAAGAGATGAGTTAGGAGACTATTTTAGGAGTCCAGAGATAGTGAAGAAGACAGAGCCCTGGATGGCTTAGAGATAGGGTGTATCAGCCAGGGTTCCCCTGAGGAGCAAATTCATATATATATATATATATATATATATATATATATATATATATTTCACATATATATCATAAATATCACATATATATGATATTTATTTTTCTTTTAAGGAATTGGCTTATGCAGTTTTAGAAGCTGCTGCTGAGAACTTCAAAATTCATAGGGCAAACTGGCAAGCTGGAACTTCAGGCAAGAGTTGACACTGCAGTTTTGAGGCAGAATTTCTCCTTTAGGGAAACCTTGCTTTTGCTCTTAAGTTTTTCCAACTAATTGGATAAAGCCAACCCAAATTATCAAGGGAAATATTCTTAACTTAAAGTCAATAGATTATAGATGTTTACCCCATTATAAAGTACCTTCAAGCAACACCTAGAGAAGTGTTTGTTTATTTATTTATTTATTGTTGCATTTTGGCTGGGGCTGGGTTTGAACCTACCACCCTCGGTATATGGGACCAGCACCCTACTCACTGAGCCACAGGCACTTCCCTAGAGAAGTGTTTGATTGAATAACTGGAAACTATAGCCTGGCCAAGTTGACACATGAAACTAACCATCATAGATATTTGGGGGGATAGAATATAGAAGCTTTGTTGGTTGAAGGAATGGGGAATAGGGAATATGGAGGAATCAAAGAGGACTCAGGTTTCTTAAATAATTCAATAAGTAGTAATGTTACTGATCTAAGTTAGAGAATAGTTGAGAAAGTGCAGGCTTGTGGTGGACAATCATTCATTTAGGATGTGAACAGTTTTATATAAGTTCTTTAAGCTATCCAAGAAGGGATGCTTAACTTTTGGTCAGAAGATAATTCTGAGCTGTAATTTTGTAAATCATATTAGTTCATGTACTAAGCTAATATTTACACTTATTAAACAGCCATGTTATATCTCAAAGTTGACACTCTCGTTCACTTTTGTAATTTTGAAACACAAATAAAAACTCCATTTTATGGTATCATACAATAACAGAACTGAAGAAACTCAATTTCTGTGTCTTTGTCCATACAATCACATACCTATCATTGCTTAAATACAGGACAATGTAGAGCCACGAATGTCAGGGATATGAGCTGTACCTGAAGAAAGCTTGAATGATTTACATTGTGACAAACTTCTTCTCAAAGTGAAAACTTGTAGATGGGTCCACAAGTGCTGGAATCTCCTGTATAACTGGAAGATCTTTAACTTCCATGTAGAATAAAATGTTGATGAAAGGATATGTAATTCAAATGTGCTGATTTGAAGTATACATATGTATTATTGCAATTCAATACTAGTCACAGCAATTTGTTTAGAAACTACTCTGATACTTTTTTTCTGAGAAGAGTGTGTTCACACTGACCTTGTTTAGAATTGTTGACACATTTTTATTTTTCTTTATTTACTTTATTATTATTTTTACTTCTCTAGAAACAGTGCACCCTCTCATTGCCTACTCCCAAGTTGCACTTCTATCATTGCCCTGGCCAAAGTATGCCACAGGTTCCCTTGGGGAATCAGTTTTACATGATTTTTCTAGAAATCATTCTTGGAAGCCCAGCTGAGCTTTCTTTCCAAGCCTTTCTTATGATTTTGTAATCACTTAATTCCCTATATTTAAATCCCTTTTTGCTTAAACTAACTAGTAATGCATTCTAACTAACTATTCTTTTTATCTGAAACTAAACTTTGATTGATACAGATATCAGGGAATAGAGATTTGTGCTTAGATAAATAGCTGCTGAAAACATTTATTTATGCCCTTGTTCATTCTTTCATTCAACAGATACTTAACATGGATCTCTTTCTCAATATAGCTATATGTATATGGTATTCAAATTAGGGGGATTTTTATAACTTAGGAATATATTTAGCCAAGGAGGTGTAAGATCTCTACGTGGAGAACTACAAAATATTGATGAAAGAAATCAGGGATGACATAAACAAATGGAAAAACATTCCATGCTCAGGGATCAGAAAAATCAACATTGTTAAAATGTCCATACTGCCTAAAGTGATTTACAGATTTAATGTAATTCTCATTAAAATACCAATGTCATATTTCACACATCTAGAAAAAAATAACTGTAAACTTTATATGGAACCAAAAAGAGTCCTAATAGCCAAAGTAATAATAAGCAAAAAAGAATAAATCCAGAGGCACACATTACCTGACTTCAAATTATACTATGAGGCTATTGTAACCAAAACAGTATGGTACTGATATAAAGGTAGAGACATAGACCAATAGAACACAATACAGAACCCAGAAATAAAACCACATAGCTAAGATTAACTGATATTCAACAAAGCAGACAAAATCATACACCAGGGAAAGGAAGCCCTATTCCATAAATGGTCCTGGGAAAATTGGGTAGCCGCATGCAGAAGAATGAAGCAGGATCCCTCTCTCTTGTCATATACAAGGATCAACTCAAGATGGATTAAATAGAAGACCTGAAACCATAAAAATTCTAGAAGAGAGCATAGGAAAAACTCTTCTGAACATTGGGATGAAAATGTGTCAAATGGTTTATGAAGCTAGTATATGATGCCCCATGATCATATCAATGTACATAGCTATGATTTAATAAAAAAAAAAAGAAACAATTACCATCCATTCTCTCTGAAAAAAAAAAAAAAAAATTGGCCAAGGCAAAAAATTTATTAATAAGATCTGAAAGGCAAGTACTATGACAACAAAAATAAATAAGATTTCATTAAACTAAAAAGCTTCTGCACAGCAAGGGAAGTAATCAACAGAGTGAATAGACAACTTATAAAATGAGAGAAAATATTCACAAACTATACATCCAATGAAGGAATAATATCCAGAATCTACAAATAATTCAAACAAAGCAGCAAGAGAGAGAAAAACAAAACAAAACAAAACAAATAACCCTATTAAAAAGTGGGCAAAATAAATGTACAGAGTTTTTTCAAATTTAGCTCCCTTCAGGGTTTAGGATAAAAGAGGAAAGTCAGTTTCAGGATTTTAAATTTATATCTGATAATCTATAAAATGGCTTTTTTGTGGCCTCAATCTTGAGGTAGTGTTGTGTGAACCGGGAGTGCTCAGGTGTAATCATAGGGATTTTGTCCTTGAGTAAAATGCGGACCGCTCAGGAGCATTGCAGTGTAGAACTGTCATGCCTCACCTGTTTGCAACAACCCAAATGCTACCGTCAAGTATGAGTCTTAGCATGTTAGAGCTGGAAGATGTTATAATTGGCAGAGGGGGAATTAAGGCTAAGAGAGCTCAGCCTGTGACATACTTAAGAGCTGTGTTCTCCTCCCAAGTACTCCAGCTTGATCTTCTGAGCCCTCAGGGTGGCTGTGTGGTGTCTGGTCAGATAATCATTTCCCACATGTGTTATGATGTGAGCAAGATTTTGTTGGGAGGCAATCTCCATGGATCTATCAAGGTTCTATATATCTCAGGAGAGCTTTGTACTTTGTCTGTGACCCAGTAGTTGTGCATATTCTGTCAGCATTGATAAAACTGCAGCTGGCCACCTTTTTACTTCAGAGTAAAATCTGAGACACTTCAAAGTTCCTCACAGTTGCAAGCAGTAGTTTCAGAAGCTGTTAGTAAGTGATTTGTAGAACCATGGTCTTCTGGTCAAATTAGTTTTGGAAAAGTTGAGGTGAAAAAAAAAAGAATAAAGAAAAGATAAATGAAAAGTAGAGTATGTTCTTTTCCTGTCAGACCCCCCCCCTTTTTCTTTTGTAATTGAGACTTTATTGGTCATGCAGAGCATCAATACAGACATTTCAATTTGTACACAATTCTTAACATATGTACCCCAAATCTAAAATGCCATTTATTGAAACTCTTTTTCAAGGAGTTATTCCAGTGACTTTCCAGATTAAAATTTGGAGGCAAATTTTCCTTAAGAGGATATCAAGTACCAGTATCTTCAAATGTTGCTAAGCTGTTACATAAGTCCCGCCAATTCACAATTGATTACCACATATGCTACATACTCCAATTTTCAGCCCTTCACAGCACAGTAACCACGTTATTAGGAAAACAGGAGCACCACAACCAAAGATGTTACAGAGTGTGCACAATTCTCACAGGGAGAGCCATGATCACGGGGGTGGTTTTCTTTAGTAAATTATTCTACTAAAAAGCAACATGGGAATAGAAGTAATTTAAGATGTTCATGACATGAAATGCAGGACTGGGACTCCACATTGCCATTTAGTATGCTTTGTATTACAGGATATAAAAACTAACCCCCAGCTATGGAATGTTAAGCTCACACCCAAGACAAAGTTTCCCATCGTTCAACATCCTACACTATTTTCTACCTGTACCAAAAAATAAACAACCAGAGAATGATTTCACCTCTTAAAAAAAAAAAAAAAAAAAAAAAAAAAAATTACATTTAAAAAATTAGATGAGGCAGGATTCCCTCCTTCTTAAAAATGTTTCTAGAGCTACTAAAAGTCTCGCACTTACAAAATAGTTGATAAAAAATATTCCTCTGTATTGTAGAAGGGCGACAGGGATGGACGTGGTGTGTGATATTAATCAGACCTGGCTTCTTTCTCTCCTGCTTCGTCAGCGGCTGGACTCTCCTCTGTTTTAGTTTCCCGTTTCCTGTAGGTGAATCTTCTTTAGTTTCCTTGTTAGCCACTTCGACCTGCTTTCTCTTTGCTTCCTTTTTCCCTCTTGGTTGCACTTTTTTGTCTGAGGATTTGCCCTTTGCTGCTGCTTTTTTTTTTTTTTTTTGGCTTCGTTTCCAACTGTACAGGAGCAATTTCACCTGAAAACCTGCAGATCACCTCTTGGGCACTTCCTTCCCCTTCTGCAGAGCTGACCTTCCTCTTTGGCATCTCGGCGGCCAGCAGGACACATGCCAGGTGCTTGTGGGCCACGCTGCACCCAGAGCCTTCGCAAAGCTGTAGTGTCTGGTCGGCACGGCAGGGGCGGTGGGAGGACCCCCTGTGAGAACCTTTAATGAATGAAGGACCACTATGAATTGTTTCCAAGCACTGGCGGGTGGTGGGGGGCAGATACAGTGTGCTAAATTTCAAGAATTATTGGAATAGGAAAACTTGCCCTTCCCTCCCCCAAGGAATGCCCTTTAACTTTGGGGAAAAAAGTAGAACTAAATTAGTATGAAGTCCTTTGAAAAGTCAGTATAATATAGTAAGAATAAGGATGGAAATGTAGTTAGTTGCGGGGGAAGTAGTTTTCACATCCCTTCTAGACAGTGGTAGGGTCATACGTAGCTATAGATGAATCACGGCCACAGTGCCCAAACCAAGGAAGTTAATGGGATTTTTGCTTACGGGTCAGATTATAGAGCCAGAAGGGGAGTTATAAACAATGCCCAGCTCTCTCATTTTACACATGGGACACTGAGGCCTAATAAAAGAAAGGCACTGAGGTAAGGGAGGTGGAGTTTTCACGGACTCTGAAGCCCTCCTACCCACCGCGGGACCCTTAGCTCATGTGTCGCCTAGCCAGGCGCTGGTCACCATAAAGTTCAATCCCTTCGTGACCTCAGACCTAAGCAAAAACCGTAAATGACATTTAAATGTTCCCTGTGGCATGTACACTGGAAGATCATGTAGTCGCAGATGTTCAAGGAGCTGCCCAGAAGTACAACATTCTCTCCATGCCCATCCACAAGGACGATGAAGTCCAGGTGGTTCGAGGAGACTACAAAGGTGAGCAAATCCGCAAGGTCATCCAGGTGTACAGAAAGAAATATGTCATCCACATTGAGGGAGTGCAGGTGAGAAAGCTAATGGCACAACTGTCCATGTGGGTATTGACCCAAGCAAGGTGATCGGAAAAATTTCTTGAACACAAAGCTAAGTCTTGACAAGTTGCAAAAGGAAAAGGCAACTACAAGGAAGAACTTACTGGGGAAATGCGGGAATGTATATAATCTTTTGTGAAGCCATAGTTTAACTGTAGCTTTTAGCCTAGCGTGTGTTTGGAACTTTTCAAAAATGTCTCTGGAACATTCCATTTCCTTCCTGTTTTTTTATCTACCTGTAGTTCTATAAATCTAATTTTTCAATTTTGATTAATAATTTTATGAATAAAAATTGGAAATGTTTCTTAAAGAAAAAGAAAGGCACTTACTTAGGGCCACCCAGTTCATAGGTGGCAATTAGGGCAATGAAATATGTGTTTTGTCAGTCTTTGGTGCTCCTCACACATTATTCTCATATTGTCTTATTGTTTCAATTATTTGTAACCCTATTTTGAGGTCTCTGAGGACAAATACCATTTTGTCTCACTTAAAAGCTTCTATTACAGTGTAACAATCTATTGAACATCTTTCATATTCACTACAGTTACCCTTGAGCACTGCTCAAGATAGCTTTCTACCAGATGGAAGTGCTTCTTATTTATGGGCGCTGTCCAAGATGGCAGCCGCAAGCCATGTATAGCACTTGTTAACATGGCTATTGTGATTGTTGTTCAACAAGCATTTAACATAGGACTATAAGGGCCAGGCTTTGTTTGAGTAGGTGTGGGGGTGCCCCAGCTACTAAGTAGGGGTGGAGGTGGGCATACAGCAGGTATGATCGAAGTGACTAAAAGGGGGCGGGGCCTGTGCTAAGAACGGAAGGGCGTCACAGGGCAGGAACCACTCTCAAGCCTCGCGAGGACTGGCACTTGTAACGTGAGCGTCCCCAAGCCAGGGGTAATAGGCTGCCCCAGGGACTTCTGGGTTGTAGACCGTTGGGCTCTGAGGCAACGGCTCACGTTGGCGGAACGCCAGAGCCATGCCTTCAGAGGATGAGCCTGAGAGGGGGAGGACTAGGTCCAAAACCCGACCACTGCGAGGGGCGCGTTCAAGGCTGGTAGCTTGTGAGGCTGGGTGCGACGTGGAGCACCCCGCTATTGGGGCCTATCCAGGGGGCGGCAACTTCGGGCGTGAAGACATCATGGCTGCCACTCCTCCGCCTCACTGGCAGGCATCTCTGCGTGGCCTCCGTGCTGAGAATGGCCACACTCTGGGAAAGATTTGTACCTACAAGCGCATCGGGCTGTTCATGCTGTCAATCTGGGTCCTGCTTCTTCTGTGTTACTATCTGAGCCCCGGTGAGTATTGGTTCCAGGCTGGGAATCGGGTTAACGCGGGCTGAGGTGAGGGCGGGGGGCGGGGTAACAAGTTTTGCCAACCACAGACCTTCCCGCCACCTTGTCCCCACTCCCGCGCCGCTGCTCCGGTTCAGAAAGCCATCCTGCCTTCGCCCTTCCCCAAACCCCGCCTTTTCTTGCCTCCCTTCCCGAGCCACTGCCCTTTCTCAGGTTTTGTTCTCCCTCTGCTGAACTCTTTTCCTTTCGAACTTCCTTCAAAAAGCCTTTCTCTCCCAGACTTCGTGAAAGCCTTCCCTTCCTCACTTCCCTCCTTTTTAAATTGAAGTGAAATTTGCGTCACATGAAATTAACTATTTCATAGTGAATAATAAAGGGGATTTAGTACATGTAAATGATGTGCAAGTATCTCTTCTGTCCAGGAAATAAACCCCAAACTATTTTACAAAATGGCTGAGCCATTTTACATCTCTACCAAAAATGTTCAAGGGTTCCAGTTTCATCAAAACTTGGGGTATCTCCTCTCCCTTTTTGTTATACCCATCTCAGTGAGTGTGAAGTAATATCTCATGGTTTTAATTTGTATATTCCTAACGATTAATGATGTTAAGTAACTTTTTATATGTTTGTTGGCCATTCGTATATGGAGAATTGTCTTTTCAAATTATTTGACCATTTTTAATTTGATTGTTTATGGGTTTTTTTGTTGAGTTGTTAAGAATTCTTTATACAGAGGGTGCCAAAAATATATATTCATTTAAGAAAGGAAGCAACTGTATTAAAATTGTATTATTCAAGTTTACTTCTGCAACTACAAGAGGTAAAAAATAAAATATACAAGATAACAAGGGTTGGCATATATAGAATATTACAATTTTAATACAGTTTTTTTCTTTCTTAAAATGTGTATATCTTTTTATGGCACTCTCTGAATATGTATTTTAGATAGTGGACCTTATCAGATATATACTTGTAAATATTCCCTCTCATTCTATAGCCTGTCTTTTTACTTGATAATGTGCAAAACTTTATGGTTTTAGCTCTCATACTTAGATTGTTGATCCATTTTGAGTTGATTTTTGTATATGGTGTGTGTTGGAGGTACAACTTCATTCTTTTGCCTGTTTGCTCCACCACTATTTGTTGAAGAGACTTTTCTTTCCTTATTGAACTGTCTTGGTACTCTTGTCAAGAATCAGTTGACCATAGATTTTGGATTTATTTCTAGACTCTAAATTCTATTCTGCTGGTCTATGTGGCTTTCTTTATGTCAGTACTATATATATATATATATATATATATATATATATATTTTTTTTTTTTTTTTTTTTTTTTTTGGAGACAGAGTCTCACTATGTGGCCTTTGGTAGAGTGTTGTGACATCGCAGCTCACAGCAACCTCCAGCTCTTTGGCTTAAGCAATTCTCTTGCCTCAGCCTCCCAAGTACCTGGGACTATAGGTGCCTGCCACAATGCCCAGCTGTTTTTGTTGTGGTTGTCATTGTTTAGCAGGCCCAGGCCGGGTTTTAACCCACCAGCCCTGGTGTATGTGGCTGGCACCCTAACCATTGAGCTATGGGTGCCGAGCCTCTCCGTTTTTTTTTTAATGGCTGAATAGTATTTCATGGTATGTATATACCACAATTTGTTAATCCATTCCGGGGGTGGTGGGCATTTAGGCCATTTCCACATTTTGGCAATTGTAAATTGAGCTGTGATAAACAGTCTAGTGCAAATATTCTTATGATAAAAGGATTTTTTTCTTCTGGGCAGATGCCTAGTAATGGGATTGCAGAATTAAATGGGAGGCCTACTTTGAGTTCTTTGAGGATTCTCCATACTTCCTTCCAAAAAGGTTGTATTAGTTTGCAATCCTACCAGCAGTGTAAAGTGTTCCCTTTTTTCCACATCCACCAGCAACTGCAGTTTTGAAATACTGTGTTATGGGCCATTCTCACTGGGGTTAGGTGATATCTTAGGGTGGTTTTGACTTGCATTTCTCTGACAATTAGGGATGATGAGCATTTTTTCATATGTTTGTTAGCCGTTTGTCTATCTTCTTTAGAGATGGTCCTATTCATCTTTCTTTCCCATTGATACAAGGGATTGATTGTTGGTTTTTTTCATATTGATTAATTTGAGTTCTCTGTAGATCCTAGTTATCAAGCTTTATCTTATTCATAATTTACAAATATCTTATCCCATTCTGTCTGTTTGCTTTGGTTGTCTTCTCCTTAGCTATAGAGAAGCTATTCAATTTAATTTGGTCTAGGTGGTAAATGCGATTTTCAGTGGGTATGGGGATGAAGAGGCAAGAGGTCCCCATTGCTTTTAATCCACAGAAAAATTGAATACTGGACAGAGGCCTGCCTTGAAAGAAAAAGGGGGTCTCAGTTTTGGGTGTGAGGACCAGTGAAAGCAGGGAGAGAGCTATAGTCGCCTGGCTGGATGAAAACTGGGGTAGCTTCACACAGAGTTGAAAGGGAAGGGGCAATGGTGAGACTGACATTATATAATGTCCGTCTGAGATTTCCTACTGGGCTTTATTGGGGCTGGCTCTTTGAATGCAGAAGGGAGCCTAGGAGGGAAGAGAGATCATCTTGCCTATGGGCCCCTCTCTAGCCCTTTGGGGGATGGTTAGGGATTCTAAGGCTTGGGTATAGTGCTGGAGAAGATTGTTAGCCTGTCTTTGATATTGACTGGGGAATGAATTATACTGGGCGATTAAGCAAGAAGAGAAAGCTCTCTCTATACAAACAGTGTGATTTAAGGGGTCAGACGTAGAAACCCAAGTTGGAGGCAAGACAGGTATAGCCAAATGAGAAGTGGGGTAAATATGTAAAGATCCAGAAACTAGATGCAAAGGGGGGGGGTGTTAGAAGTTTTGAGCTTGGAGTGGGTTAATGTAACTTGTTTCTAGATCCAGAAACTAGATGCCGGGGAGGGGGGGTTAGAAGTTTTGAGCTTGGAGTGGGTTAATGTAAGTGTTTAGATAAGCAGATAAAGAGGGGCCTGCTAAAACTGGGCAGAATAGGAGGGAAGAGAAGAGGGAGAGGGAGGACAGGAGGTTTCTGGGTGAAAAAGGCTTATGATGTTCTCCAGTGAGTGATCAGGGAAGGATCCTTGGAGGAATTGTCAAAGAGGAATCCAAGGACTGCTCTTTGGAGATGCTCTGGCAAGAAATGGAGGAGGAAAATGACGTGGCTGGATGGGGGCTCTGGGAGAGGGTAAAGAAGGTGCCTCATGCATCCTCGGTGATTATCTGGAGTTTGAGGGAGGTTGGGCCTGTTAAGGTGGAGCTAGACTATTGGGGTAGGGTAAGGTTTTATTTTTTAGATGTGGAATCAGGGTTTGGGGAAACTCAGCTTAACTGCCATAGGAGTGGTGAGAAGGACAGTGTATGCCCCTTTCCATGATGGGGAGAGCCCCTTTAGGATACTCAGGTGAATTTTTAAGAGAACTTTGTGTCCAGTTATAAGTGAGGATGTTGCTTCCCCTGAGTAGGGTTGGGGTAAAGGAGGTCAGAAGATTTCTGGAGAATATTTTGTAAAGTGTTACGAGTTGGGAGTTAGTCCCCAAGTGGTGAGGAAGGTAGTGGCAGGTTTTCTAACAGAAAACGATGGTGTACATCAGTTCAAAAGGGAATAAGAATGAAAAGTTATAATAAAGAATGCAGCTTTGAGATCAGTTCAAAAGGGAATAAGAATGAAAAGTTATAATAAAGAATGCAGCTTTGAGGTCTAAGACTGAAAAGTGTGACATGGTGGGAGGAATGGTTGACAAGAGTGTGTAGGGTTTAGGCACTATAGGATGGATAGGAATTATTGAGGATATTAATGACCTTGAGGTCTTGAACTAAGCAGTAGGTGCCATTAGGTTTTTTAAGTGGAAGGATGGGGGTGTTGGAGGGAGAATGGCTTACATGAAGAAGTCCTTTATTAAGAAGTTTTGAAATTATGTATTTTAAGCCTTGTATTTGATGTAAGGGGATAGGATATTAGGATACCCAAGGGTAGGAGGAAGAATTTTTTAAATGGATTTGGACAGGGATATGATGGATAGCTACTGAGGGATTTTCCATGTCCCAAAGAAGGGTATTAAGTAAATCAAAAAGGAACGGCATGGTGGTGTTCTCTGGAGGGGAATAGAAATTGGGACTCATGGAGAGTGAGGAGGAGGGCAGTGGCAGGCATCCGTAAAGTTTGGGCCGGTTAGAAGGTGACAGCAGTGTGAAAGGTAGTTAATTGTGGGCAAGGCAGTGAGGAAGTATGAGGAAGGAATGAGAGAAAGTGTGACTTTCAAATTGGCATTGGACTGGAGGGGTTTGTTTGGGGAGAAAACGAAGTTCCCTCAGCTCCTATGACCAGAAATTGGAAAGTGTGTGTTAGCCCAGAATATTCAATCAGGGGAGAGAATGTTGCCCCCATATATAGCAGGAAGAATACAGACTCACCTGAAATGGTGAGTACAGGCAGAATGGGGACCAAAGACACCATTCTTGGCAAGGAAAACACCCCCAGAAAAGGGGGAGAATAAAAAAGTAAGCTAAGCAAGGTGGAACAAAGGAAAGTCAGCTAGTTTACTTTTGAACCAGCCACTGCTGAATTGCTTATCTGACCAAGTTTCCTGTTTTTCCTAGATGCCTGGCCCGTTGGGGATACAGCTTACTAACACCCCTGCTGGGTCTGTTGGTACTCTGAAGGAGTTGTGGCCACAGAGGAAACTGTGTGCAAGGTCTAGTAGGAAACATTAACTAGGCCACCTTCTTTCCAGTTAACAGTCAAAGCAGAAATCCATTGTAGAGATTTATATTTGGCTGGGGCAGAGATCAAGGGAACAGCTCAATCCCTGAAATATGGGTAGGAGGGCTTATATACCTTATCCCAGAGGAAGATCCTGTGTGGTGGTGATGAGAGGAAAATTCCTCAGATTCTTCAGAGATTGACGCCAGTGGCGTTTTACTCCTCAGTGAACTAGTGGGTATTAACACTGCTTAGGAATCTGTGTGTGTGACCACAGACAGGAGGCTGATCCCACACAAGGCTCAGGTTCCGGATTTCTCAGGACTACTCAGACCCTTAAAGTTAATGATTATAGAAACAATAGGAGGTGATATGCTCACTCAGAGAAACTGCTGATGTCTTTGTTCTCTTCCTCAGCTTACCCTCTGGACTAATGAGCAAATAGCCTTCAATAAAAGTGGAGTGGAAAAAACACTCGGGGCTACTCGCTGGAACCCCACAAACAGGCAGTGGTCCCCTGTGCTCCCAACTTTGAAAATTCTATTTTGTGTGTCTTATTTGTTTGTCTCTTGTAGTTTCTAACTTGACGTTTCTTCAGTCCCTGGCCAGATCCACAGGTCTTAGTGGACCCTGGCCCTGGGGCAGGACCTGGGCAGGTGAGGGTTACTGTAGGCTCCTACAGTGCAATGGGAATGGGAGCTTGGGGCCTCAGGTGGGCCTCATCAGTCTTCCATTGCTAACCCCAGAAGGTCAGCAGCTGAAATGGCCTAGGTGGATGCAGATAAACCTTGAGAGGCTTGGAGGCAGTTCATGTTCCAGTGTCCCTCAGTCCCACAGTGGGGGGGGCACAGTTTAGGAGGAGGATGAGGGTTGGGACATTGCTTGACCCAGTGTTCCTCCTTCTCACATCTAAAACAGGGACCAGGTGGTTTCTTGAGGGCAGGTTCAGTCTGTTTCTGGGCGCCCCAAGTTTTCAAAATGGCTGAGGTCAACATTTGACATTTAGCAGGATCCGTAGCCTGCTTATGTAGATGGGCACACTCCTTTTAAAGATTTTTTTTTTTTTCTGAGACAGAGTCTCAGTATGTTGCCTTCAGTAGAGTGCAGTGGTGTCACAGCTCATAGCAACCTCCAACTCTTGGGCTTAAGCGATCTTCTTGCCTCAGCTTCTCTAGTAGCTGACACTACAGGTGCCCGCCACAACACCTGGCTATTTTTTTTGCAGTTGTCATTGTTGTTTAGCTGGCCCAGGTCGGGTTAGAACCTACTAGCCTCAGTGTATGTGGCTGGCTCCTTAACCATTGTGCTATGGGTGCCAAGCCCCAACTTTTAAAGATTTTTAAAGGCCATTGTTATGAGATGTTGTTGGGGGAGTTTGGGAGCCTTCATTGAATTTTTTAAGCTTAGTGCTGGTATCTAGAACCAATTGGGAAATAAACTATGAATTTAGGAAAAGGTGTCCCTTGGGAGTATAAGGGTCTAAGCAGGTCTGTGTGCATAGAGCTTCAGTGAGACTGGCCAGGAATTGAGCAGGATTTTCTTGGGGCTTCTGATAAATTTCCCTCATAATTAACTGCTTTGAAAGAAGCCTTTTCTAGGGCTTTCTTCTTTCTTTTCTAGGCTCAGGAGGAAGCAGGTAATCACATGGTTGTGTTTTGCCCAGTCAGGTGCATGGGCTGGTATTGCCAATTAGGATCTTCCAAAGGGATGGCCTTGGTGCCTGCAGTGCTGGTATCCTCAGTAGCATGGAGGTCATCTGCATTCTATGGGACCACCTGACAAACCCTTTCCAGCTCCTCTGGAAGAAGGGTAAAGTTAATTAACATGTGAAGATCATGCCAGGTGAGGTCATAGGATTGGACCAGGTACTGGAATTACTTTATATACTTAGACTAGGGATCTGTGGAGAAAGGACCTAGTCTTTTCTCAGTCTGTGAAATGTGTCCTGAGGAAAATGGGATATGAGCTGGAATTATTCCTTCAGCACCAGCCACTTTCCACAGTGGTAACAGAGGTTCAGCAGGTGGAGGGAGTGGGCAACCATGGAGCATAAAGTGATTGGTGGGGTGGCAGAAGGGGGAGGGCCTTGGGGTTTTGGGGGTGGGTTAGAGGGTGAACAGTAGGAGCCTTGTGGTCAGCAGGATTGAGCAAGGAAAATAGGCTGGCAGTTCAGGGGAAGATAAAGGGAGAGGGCTTTGAACAATGAGTATATGATATGGTGGATTGAGCATAATTTGCACAGAGAGGGACAAGTGGAGAGGGAGAGAAAGGCTACCTGCCATTTCTTTGGAGGACATTGTTTAAGTCTTTTAAGACATTGAGGTCAAAGGATCCATTATCAGGCCAAACAAATCTATTATGCAATTTATATTGCGGCCAAGCTGTGTTGCAGTAAAATATGAAGTGTTTTGGCCAAATATCATTTTTGAGGCCTAATTTATTATATTGTCAAAGAAGACATCCCAGGGGTATTTTTGCTAGTGGGATAGAGAGACCAGCTCCCATTATCTCAGTTGTCTTCCCTTTTCTGGATAAACTTAGGTCTCCAGAATTCTAGAAGCCGAAACTAGGGTCTAGTACTAGGCCTGAACCAAAAACCAAAAAAAAAAAAAAAAAAAAGAAACAATTTGAGATCCTGTACCCCAGAAGGGAGAACAAAAACCCTCTAATTAGGCATGAATTAATGAACTAAGAAAAGAAATGAGGAGGATGTGAGGACATAGAGGCCTGGAGGAAGTCAAAGAACTAGCCTGGGGGTGGAGGAGGGTTTCTGTTTAAAGCTATTTAGAAACCTTACATTTGAACATTTGAACGGAAGCTGGGGCAAAATCCTCTGGGATTTTCTGATAGGCAGGTCAGCAGAATCAGATCTGGGCACAGCTGGACTCAGGTCCAAGAAAACTGGGGTGACTAGGGCCAGCAGCAGTGAGGTACAGCTAGGTAGCCTGCCAGCCAGTCCCCCACCACATCTGAGTCATAGAACCATATGAAAGGTTTAAGTGATGCCTGTGGAGTTTAGTTCAGCTTTATTGAACAGGGAGATGACCTTCCCGGGTAGTGCAAAGATGGCATCTGTACCTGGAGGGCAATTAGAGACCACTTTTATATGGGGCTGGGGGTGGGGGAATTCCACAGCTTGCCTGTCAGGTTAGGGTCTTAGGAACTTCTCAGGGGGTGGGCTAGCCAGATCCTTGGTGTCTTTGTTTTAGGAGGAGAGTAAGAGAAGGAAGAGGGGAAAGGGTTTGTGTGTGGCTGTGTTAGGCCCCCCAACACTTCCCTCTCTGTTCTTTTTTCTTTTTCTTATTAGTTATTATTAGAGTCAATGTCCTTCTTCTCTTTCTAACTTACCTTCATTAATGCGTACCCTCTTTTCCTCAAATTCCTTCCCTTTTCTCTTTATTTACCCTCCTCCAGACCTTCACTTACTCCCCTCTTAAGAATCTTCTTTCAGTTCTCCAAAGGCCCCTCTTCTCCCCATTCAGGTTATCCCTTCTTAACCACCCCCAGATATTTTCCACTTCTTCCTCAAAAGCTTCCTTTTCCTCTTTCTGCTCATAGCCTTACTTGCCTCACTCTAGGTCTCCTCCTCCTCCTCTTCCACATTTCCTCCCCTCAACTACTTTTCGTTTCCCTGCAGCTTTCTTGCCTTCCCTCCTTAAGTCTGAGAGGGCCTTCTCCTTCTCTAAAGGATTTTCTCTACCTAACCCCCCTACAACCTGCTCTCCTTTCCAATTCCCCCTCACAGTGGTATTCTATCTCTTCAGGTGCACAAATGCCTTAAATTTCCCACAATCTCCTTGTTTCAAACTCCGCCCCAAGCCCAAAGACATTCACTATCCCCATCTCTAATTCCAATGTCTTCTTTCTCTCCACCCTCACCAGAGGCCTTCCATCCCCTCAACTAAGGTTCTCCCACAGTAAAGGAGGGAGGAAAAGATTGGACAAAGACATTGCTGGTAAAAGGCACAGAGATTTCTATATACTATGCAACAACTGAGTGTTTTGTTTTGTTTTTGTTTTTGTTTTTGGAGACAGAAACTTGCTCTGTCACCCCGGCTAGAGTGCAGTGGCATCATAACTCACTTCAGCCTCAAATCCTGGGATCAAGCAATTCTCCTGCCTCAGCCTTCTGAGTAGCTGGGACTATAGGCATATACCACCATACCTGGCTAATTTTTCTATTTTCAGTAGAGATGGGGTCTTGATCTTGCTCAGGCTGGTCTTGAACTCTTAACCTTAGGTGATCCTCCTGCTTTGAACTCCCAGAGTGCTAAGATTGCAGGCATAAGCCACCTCACCCAGCCCAGTTTATAACTTTTTGTGAGGGATAAGATTCAAAGTTAAATAAAGTAAATTCTATGCTTTTTTAAACTATTTGAAATAAGTTAAGAAATATGAGTTCTGCTGTTTAAAAATATTTAAGATACTTTTTAATACTTATAATACTTTAATACTTATAAATCATAATATTATGATAAATTATTCATGTTTATTTTTTCTATTCATCTAAAATACCAAAGTATTTCTGAATTACTGTGTTTGTAAAAGTTAGTATAGCCTTTTCATCTCCTGAAAAAGTAAGTTAAAAAGCAAAACTATAAATTGTACCTATTTTTTAGCCTGTGAATTCTTCATTTTCCATTTCTATTTTGAGCAGAACTCCCCCCCAAAAGAATACTGTCTATTCAGTGTGATTTCTTTATTTCTATGAAAAGCTTTTTCCATTATAGTTTCAACATATTTTCTCCTAAAATAATCCATGATTCATCCCCTATATTGTCAGATTTCCTCAATTCCTAGGAGGTTATATGTGCTTATGTGGATTCAATGTAATTTTGCAATTAAAATTATTTTGCTTAATTAATGCAACTAAATGCATTGTATTATGGGTTAAATTGTGTCCCCCCACCAATAAAAATTTTGGAATTTTGTCCCCCCAATAGCTCAGAATGTGACTTTACTTGGAGATAAAGTTTTCATAGAGGGAATCAAGTTAAATTTTGGTCATCTAGAATATGCTTTATACCAATATGACTGGTGTCCTTATGGAAAGGGGAAAATTAGACACATATATAGACACTCTGAGAGGAAAGACTATTTGAACAGATACAGGAAGAAGATGGTTATCCAAGAGCCAAGGAGAGAAACATTCCTTCATAACCCTCAGAAGGAACTAACCTTGCTAATGCCTAGATTTTGAAATTGAACCTCCAGAACTCTAAGACTATAAATTTCTGTTTTAAGCCATTTAGTTTACGATGCTCTGTTACAAAAGTCCTAGCATACTAATAGATATACACACCAAGTGGTAAAATAATTTGATTATGGCTCTAAAGAATTACGATGAAAGCAGAGCACATGGTCTTGGAGCTAAATTTTTTTTTCCTTGTTCCTAGATAAGTGCTTCTGGGTTCTCTTGGGCTTATTGTTACCAGGAGGAATTTAGATTGAGCAATCTGAGGTAACTCTGGGATATCTCCAGTTTGCATTGTCATTTGGATTCCTAAGCCATGTTGCTTTTCAGGTTATATTTTCGCAAATGGCATACAGATCAGTGGCATGTCGGAGGAGGAGACAAGCAGATTGGTTACTGGGAGACTGATTCCATCTCTTCCACCAATTCTCTATAACCTAATGAATCAGTCTCATTGCTCATTCTTTTCAGGGTAGATAAAAAGGTAAGAAATATTTTCAGGGTACATAAAAAGATAAGAAATAAAGATGAATTAATAGGTAAAATTTTCAGATTTCTTTAGCTCCATGGACAAAACTCAGAACTACTTTCTGTATCATTACATTAGAATATTTCATCTGTTTTCCTTGGGGAGTGAATGAAGGCCATGTGCATGTACCTAATTGAGCACCAGCTTTCTCTTGCTTTAAATATGTGGACACGTGGTGTATTTGGAGGAGCACTAACACTAAGAATTGGGACACCTGTATTGCTCTGAATCTGCCACTAACTTACTATGTGACCTTTGACGAGTCACTTTACCTTTTTAGGCTGGCTTCAGTTATCTTGTCTAAAAAATGAAGAAATTTCATATGTGAATATTTCTCCTCCCCACTCATTTGTAAAACCTTCTTTGTTTCTCTTCATGCTACTAGTCATTCATATTTCCTTTAAGCTAGCTCATGTTTTTATATAAATATTTTTCTTGAAATAGTAACATAACATAGTTATAAATAGAACATAACATAGTTATAAATAGAACACTGGTTTGCTATTAGGAGAATTATTTGTAAAAATAAATATCCTGAAAACAAAGTCATGTTATTAAAATAAAAATTTTAAACAATAAAAATAAATAATGAAAGACAAGTAATAAAATATTTACTTATTTTACATTGTACTAAGTACTTCACGTATGACTTCATTTAATCCTTATAATCCTTCAAAATAAATACATATTATTTCTATTTTGCAGTTGAGTAAACTGAGGCAAAGAGAAGTTTACTGATTTGCTCAAGTTTGCTAACCAGTATATAGTAGAGTCAGGATGCAAATTCATGTCTGCTTGAGGCCCATACAGAAAGAGACATAGGTACATTCTCAACTTAAAGCCCCAGCAAAATCCTTTTGAAACTGATATCATTATCCACTACTCTCAATCTGTTTTCTCAATTTGTCATTCAGTTTCTCATCTCATAGACCTTGCCTGCCCCAGAGATGGTCTGGCAACATAATTTGCAAAATGAAAACACCAGATACTTTGTTCACAATTGATTACAGATTTTAAGATGGTGATAACAGAACATTAAACCAAGCATAAGGCCCCTCTAATTGCTGGGCCCTGTACCATTGCAAAAGTGATACATCCACAAAGCCGTTGGCACTGAGTCTGGTTTTTCTTTTTCTTTGAAATGTAATTAGAATTTTAATTTTTTTTTTTTTTTTTGTAACAGAGAAATTGAAAAACAAAAAATTGTGACAAGGAAACATATTTGGTTCTTCACTATTTCCTGCTGCCATTTAAGAATGCTTGCTACTATACTTTTATTTGCTAAACATGCTAATAAGTGTAAGGATGCAAACTAGAGACCAAGAGGATGAAATATTTTGCATATGAAAAGTGAAGGGCGAAGGGAAGGAGTCTGGAAGCTGCTTTGGTGGAGAAGACCTTAGGAAAAGACTTGGGTGCTGGCTGGTGGGAGACTTTGGAGAGAAGGAGAGAAAAAGGAGACAGTCGTCCCAGGGAGGAAAGAACAGAGATAGAGTTTTACGAAAGTTCATTATATGGCAAGTTATGTCAGTGTTGTTTGGTGTCATGGTGGGTTTAATATGCTACTCACTTATACCGTATATACTCGAGTATATACGGTACTTTTAAATAAATACATAAATAGTCCAGGGTGTGGTGTCTGTGGTGGCTCATGCCAGTAATTTGGCTGAGGTAGGAGGATCCCTTGAGCTTAGGGGTTTAAAACTAGAAAAACTAGCCAGGCATTGTTTCAGATGCTTGTAGTCCCAGCTACTTGGGAAGCTGAGGCAGGAGGATCCCTTGAGGTTGCTGTGAGCTAGTCTGATTCCATGGCACTCTAGCCCTGGTGACAGAGTGAGACTCAGTCTCAATAAAAAAAATAATAAAAATAAATAAATCAATAAATAGCAAAGATTAAATATAAATATCTGTGTCAACCTAAAATTTTCATGTACTACAGCTGGTACGCCACACTTTGAAAAATACTGCTCAAATTAATTTTAAAATAATTTTATTTCAGAGTAGGGGAGAAACCAGGAGTGAAGGGCAGAATAAATATGTTTAAGATCTGTGGTTCAGACTGCTACTAATGGCACTTATCTGAGAAAAGATGTTTAATTACCTCCCCTGTTGTAAATGTCCACTGAAATGACCAAAAGATCGATAGAGGATGAAAACCTACAAAGGGACCATCTGCCATCTGTATGCCAGGAATTTGGAGGGTTTTCTGAATGATTGAGCAAAGACCAGGCCCCACTGGGAAGTCATAGCAAATTGGGTTTCACTTCAGGCTAAGGTCAAGCCTGTTGGTATGGGCTGGAGGCTAAGGCACTCTTTTGGGGGGATCTCCAATCTGGGGGAATCAATCTCTATCCTAGAGAGATTCCAGAGAAAACCCCACTTGCTGAATAAAAGCTAGAGTGGATACTCAGGCCACGGTGTGCTGCCACCCGCCAGAACTTAGCATCACATGGTGTGCCGAGTCTGTGGTAACAAGGACAGTGAAATTGGAGAAGGAGGACAGGAAGTAAACAATGGGCAGTACAGAACAAAGGGCCTGTCAAGACCGCTTTCATCTGCGGCTCCTTTGCTATGTCATGTAGCGCAGTAGGCCTTCTAATCTGGCAAAGTATGCCTGGCAATATTAATCTCTCTCTTTTTTTTCTTTTAAGTCTTTCTTTTTGGGTTCAGAATCTCATTTCTTGTTCTCTGTGCTGGAAACATTCTTCCAGGCCCTTTGTGTACCTGGCTACTTTTTTTTTTTTTTTTTTTTTTGAGGCAGAGTATCATTATGTCGCTTTTGGTAGAGTGCCTTGAGGTCACAGCTCACAGCAACCTCAAACTCTTGGACCTAAGCAATTCTCTTGCCTCAGCCTCCTGAGTAGCTGGGACTACAGGCGCCCACCACAACGCCCAGCTATTTTTGGTTGCAGTTGTCGTTGTTTTGCAGGTCCAGGCCGGGTTCGAACCCGCCAGCCTCAGTGTATGTGGCTGGCGCCCTACTGACCGAGCTACGGGGTGCCCAGCCATATCTGGCTACTTCTAATTCTATTTTTTAAAACTTAAATATCATCTCAGAAAGGCCAGCTTTTATTTAAAGTGGGTCCCCTACCTCATTCTTTATTGGTATCCACTTTCTTCACAGCCCTCCTTACAATTTGCAATTATTTAAACTGTTAGTTTACTTGGTTTTTGTCTATCTTCTCCACTGCATTGTAGTGAGTTCTATGAGGGCAGGGATCTTATCAGATTTATTAACTGATATATACCCCAAATGTAGAATATAGTAGGTATTCAATAATGAATAGGAGTTAGAAGAAAAGAAACAGGACAAAGTGGGCTGTTTTTAATATTGCCAAGATATGTAATATACAGTGAAGATAAAGTTTTCATGATAAAATGTTTATAAATCATGTTGGGATATATAAAACCAATACTTTTAGAAATTCAAGTAGACCTGGACAAAACCATAATCATGGTGGGAGATTTTAATACGTTCTTTAGTTTTTGAAAGAAAAACTAGAGATAGAGAATATTTGAAAAGTACAGGTTAACGTTTATAATAGAGTTCATTGTGAGACTGCACTGAGAATGTACTTTCAAATGTATGTGTATGGAAGTTGGTCTCATTTAAATGAGAAGACATCATCATTGATATAAAGAAGATATAAACATTTTAAGTGAATATTCTTGTGATTACATCTGACAATTGCTTTGTACTGGATGATTTCCTAGAAAAATTAAAAATAATGAAATCAACTTGTGTCTTTGAAGAAGTAAAAAGTTAAGAAACTATCCCCTGACGAAAGTATAGATTCAGATTCTTTTAAAGTATTCCCTAACTTATTGTTGGTTGTATTCACTTTGTTGTCCTATCAAATACTGTTTCATATTGTTCCTTCTAAGTATATTTGTGTGCCCATTAACCATCCCTACTTTATCTGCCCACCCCCCGCTATACTTCCTAGGCTCTGGTAACCATCATTCTGCCCTTTGTCTCTATGAAATCAGTTCTTTTTAATATTTAGCTACTACATATGTGTGAGAACATATGATATATGTCTTTCTGTGCTTGGCTAATTTCACTTATCATGATTTTCTCCAGTTTGATCTATGTCATTGCAAATGCCAGAATTTCATTCCTTTTTTTGGCTATATAGTACCCACTGTATATATATACCACAATTTCTTTATTTATTCATCCATTAATGGACACTTAGCGTGATTCCAAATCTTGGCTAGTGTTAAAAGTGATGCCATAAAAATGAGAGTGCAGATATATTTTTGATATACTGAATTCTTCTATTTCTATAATGGTTACACTAATTTACATGAGCACCAACAGTGTACAAGGGATCTCATTTCTCCACAAACTTGCCAGAATTTGTTATTGCCTGCCTTTTGGATAAAAGCATTTTAACTTGGTGAGCTATCTCATTGTAGTTTTGATTTGCATTTCCCTGATGACTAATGATGTTGAGCATGTTTTCATATAACTGTTGGTCATGTGTACGTCTTTTGAGAAATGCTTATTCAGAGCCTTTGCCCTTTTTATAATCAGATTATTTGATTTTTTCCTATTGAGTTATTGGAGCTCCTTACATATTTTAGATATTAAACTCTTGTCAGATGGATAATTTGCAAATATTTTGTTCCTTTCTGAGAGTTTTTCCTTTACTTTGTTGATTGTTTCCTTTCATGTGTAGAAGCTTTTAACTTGATGTGATTCCATTTGTCCAATTTTGCGTTGGTTGCATGTGCTTTGGGGGTTACTTAAGAAGCCCTTGCGGAGACAGATGCCCTCACACATTTTTCCAATGTTTTATTTAAGTATTTTTGTAGTTAGTTTTAGGTCTTAGATTTAAGTCTTTAGTCTATTTGGATTTGATTTTTGTGTATGACGATAGATAAGAGTCTAGTTTCATTCTTCTACGTATGAATATTCAGTTTTTCCAGTGCCATTTATGACAGAGACTGTTCTTTGCCCATGGTATGTTCTTGGAAACATTGCCGAAGATATTTTCATTATAGATGTGGGGATTTATTTCTGGGTTCTCTATTCTGTTCTATTGCTCTATGTGCCTGTTTTTATGTCAGTAACATACTATATTGATTATTACAGCTCTGTAGTATAATTTGAAGCAAAGTAATGTGATTCCTCCAGTTTTATTCTTTTGGCTCAGGATAATTTTGGCTATTCTGGGTATTGGTGGTTGCATATTTTTTTTTCTATTTATGTGATGAATGTCATTGATGGGGATTGTATTGAATCTGTAGATTTCTTTCTATCCAGGACCATAGAATATCTTTCCATGATTTTGTGTCCTCTTCAGTTTCTTTCATCAATGTTTCATGGTTTTCATTATAGAGATCCATCAGTTATTAAAATACACTAAAAACATAAGATAAATTATAACAGTAGCATTGGTACACTTACAGATACATTAATGGAAAAAGATAGGAAGTCAAGAAACAGATCTATGATTATATAGGAACTTAAAATATGATGATATTATAAGTAGAAAAAGATGGATTTAATATGTGGTGTTAGGATAGGCAGAAAAAATGTATCCCTACTTCATAACACACTCTAAAATATATTCCATGTGGATTAAAGATTTAAATTTAAAAAATAAAACCATAAAAATGTTAGAGGGAAGTATTAGAGTATAGAATGTCTTTCTGAACTTGAACTGAAAGGAAGAACTAATAAGAGATTGATAGATTTGATTACATAAAAGATTTAAAATTTCTGAGCCTCCCCTAATTCATAGAAAACGTAAAGATAACCAACTACCTTGAAAAAAAAATACTTGAAATGTGGCAGATTAAGACTTATTTTCTCTACTGTGCAACCAACAATGTATGAAAGGTATAAGTTCACTGATGACTAAAGGTGCACACAAAATAAGACATTTTATTCTGGCCATCAAATTGGCAAATAACAACAACAAAGAAGGCAAGGGTGCACGAAAACTGGCACTTGTCTACTACTAGTAGAAGTGTAATTTGGGGTAGCTTTACTGGAAGATAAATTCGGACATTTATTTTAAGGAATTTTTCATGAATATCTGTAAATATATAGTTCTGATGTTAATCATTGTAAACCAATGACTAATAATCATTGCAGTGTTCTTTATAATGTCAATTAATTGTAAACAACCTAAATACCTTCCTATGAGGAAATGGTTAATTCAGTTAAAATAGAACCATATAATGGAATTCTGTGACATTATTAAAGATAGTGTTGGAAGATATTTAATGATAAGGAAAAATCTGTTTTTTTTTTTAATAGGAGGGTATCATGCAAATACGATTAAAAATAGGTTCTTTGAAGTAGTGAAAATGAAGGATAAGGAAGGTTTTACATGATCTAAGGCCTTCATTTTTATCAGTGTATAAGGAAGCCAACATGTTTGCCAAGCGTTTCTGTGTTGGGGTCTGATTTAGTTGGAATATATAGAATTTCTAATTTGTCAATTGATTAGACCTCTAAATGTCATTGTTATTTGTCAGAGGCAAATTCACTATTGTAAGTTAGTTTACAGTGCAACAATAGGATGTATCAGCCTATAGCTTAAGCATTTTTAAATTTAATAGTCCTTCAGTTTCACAGAAGAATTGTATTCTGGTTATTAATAATACCTAAACTGAGATCAAAGTACAATACCTGCTTTTGGACTTTCTATAATTAAGTTAAGCAAAGGCAATTACAATGAAAGGGTCATTAAAAGTGTTGAGAGCTTTCTGTATTGGGATTAATAATTTCACTTCTTCTTAAGGATTCGCAAACACCATGTCTTCAAGTGAATATGTCCAAAATGCTGATGGACAAACTCTGGACAAAGTTTCTGCATGGGAGGCCCTGACGAGCTTTTTCTTTCCAACAAGTAAGTTATTTGATTTTTTCCCCTCCAATCAATGTCCTTGCTTTGAAAATGGTAATTAAATAGGAGATAGTGTGGTGTATCATGATATATTGGCACTGGAGTAGGACAGACCTAAGTTTGCAACCTGGGTTCTGCCCTTTGCCTTAGGCAAGACAATTTCACTGAACTTCAGTGTCCACGTCTTCAAAATGAATATATTTATCGCAATGAATTGTGAAGATGAACGGAGGCAATATTTGTGAGAGAGTTTATCATTTAATAAATTTTTGTTACTCTTTATAAAATACTTTTCCCTCACAGATGTCTAAATTTGCCACAATTTACCTGGATGGCTTTGTCTGAAATCTAGTCACTAACCCAGTATTATAAAATTGATGTCTTCTGTGGCATTAAGCAGGGTACTGTGTGGCTTTGATGTTATGGACTATACCAGATGTCTTCCCATCTGTTTTAATGATAAAAGTCTAGGTTTCATATCACACCATCTTTTTGTGATTCTGTATATAATGTGTTTATCAAGCACATGATGACTCCTGAGAATTATTAACCAGAAATAAACATGTGGTGCCCTTTCAAGGAGATGCTTCACGTAAATTGACATACGTGAATTACAAAATAAAGCTTTTATTAAAAATCATGCAGAATTTATTCTAACAAAATTTGATATACATATACAAGTACAAAATTGTATTCATTGTTTAATTCCATACACTTACACTGAATTCTTCTGTGACTCTGCATAAATCTCTGTGTTTTTCAATACTGATTTTATCAAGTACAAAATAGGCATTATAATGCCTACTACCAATGAGAATAGCAAAATAAACAAGTTTCTGAAATAAGTTCAAAATATTGCCATAGTCAAATAGAATTAAAAAAGAAGAACTCTGGGAAGGTGTTATGTTGTATAGGCTAAAAGAATGGTTTAGACAGTGCCAAAGTTGGTCATAAACAACAAATGATGATTTAAGGTTTAGAGTTAAGGTTAAGGTTTAGAAACTAGCAAATGTAAACTGTGACGTAGTTTCCTATAATAACTACATGAAACAAACACTGAAATCACTTTTTAAAATAGGCTAATCAAGATATATATATCTCCCAAATATTTCTCCAATCTGGTGCAGTAAATTGTGTCAAAATTAGTTATATTAAATAACAATTTTACCCAACAAAATCACATTGTTTCATTTTAATGGGAACATCTGACCTGGGATGATTCAAATCTTTGAAAACATTATTAAATATTTATAAAATGTGAATACTGTCTTATTTGAAAATAATAACTATGGGTTCATAAATGTGAAACGCTTTTAACCAATTTATTTCTTCCTTCATATAATTGAAAATAAATACTCTTACCATTTAGGCATTAAAAACCAATCTGTTGTTTTCTCACTAGGCTGTTGTTTGTAAAACATTCACCTCTTGCAGATTAAAATGATAATCTTTTATTTCAGATTGATATGAGGGTACAGATGATTAGGTTACATGTTTGTTCTTGTTGGATAAGGTCCCTGGTGTAGTTGTGTCCTGCACCCAGGAGATGTGCCGTATACTCTTACATGGTGTCCATTAGGTGGGAGTACACCAATAAAATGATAATCTTAAAACACACTGGCAGGGGATTTTGAGAGGTCACCTGATCCTTTTCCCTTTATACCCAATTATATACTTAAACCTGACTAAAAATTGTTCGACCCTTTTTATTCTTTAAAATTACAAGTGCCTCTTGGTAATTTGAGTCTGAATGTTAATTTTGATATCTAGCATAAAGTTCTATTAAACATAATTTAAGTATGAAGCAACAGAAGCTCAACATTAGAAGGGATCTTGGAGATCATCTAGCTCTGTCTCTTCTACGATTATAACCTTAACCCTCTTTTTTTTTTTTTTCTTTTTTTGAGACAGAATCTTGCTGTGTCTGTCCCTCAGGCTGAACTGCAGTATTTGTGATCATAGCTCACAGCAGCCTCAAACTCTCGCTCAAATAATATTCCCTACTTCAGTCACCCAAGTATCTAGGACTACAAGCTTGCACCACTATGCCTGGCTAAATTTTTTTCAATTTTTTTGTAGAGACAGAGTCTTGCTATACTACCCAGGCTGGTCTGAAATTCCTGATCATTTCTCAAATGATCTTCCCTCAGCTTCCTAAAGTGCTGGAATTATAGGCATGAGCTACCATGCCCAGCATTAACCCTCTCCTTAGCATTCCTTGAAAGTGGCGTTTCAAGGAATGGGGAGAAACTCAGAACATAGGAAGTCTATCCTATTTCTCACTAGGTCCTGATAATTATCACCTTTTTTTGAGTGTGTGACACCCAGAGCTATTCACAAAAAATAGGTCAATACCAATAATATCACTTGCCTTACTCTCTAGCAGTAAATTGTGAATTTTACTTAGTTCATTCTTACTGACATACTCAATGAGTTTCTCTAGCTTTGCAAAACTGAGAGGATATCTGTGGTATCATTTTAGCAGCGTGTTAGTTTTAAGGCCATTTGGCCTGTTGATATGCACAGTAGTTCTTTCTGTGTTATATTTATATTCTCTCAACCCATAATCTATAGTCTTTTTAAAAACTACCTAACTAATAATCTGTTAACAATTTGTATACTTCTGCAGGTCATCCAAAATTGAAAAAGTGACATACATTTAATAGCTTTGTAGTAACTTGTATTTAAGTCTTTTTTTTTTTTTTTTTTTTTTTTAGAGACAGAGTCTCACTTTGTTGCCCTTGGTAGAGTGCCCTGGTGTCACACAGCTCACAGCAACCTCCAACTCCTGGGCTTAGGCGATTCTCTTGTCTCAGCCTCCTGAGTAGGTGGGATTACAGGCGCCCACCACAAAATGCCCAGCTATTTTTTTGTTGCAGTTTGGCCGGGGTTGGGTTTGAACCCCCGCCATATACCCCCCCCTCGGTATATGGGGCCAGCGCCCTACCCACTGAGCCACAGGTACCACCCTGTATTTAACTCTTTTTTTAGCATTCATCATTATTTGTATGTGTGTCATTCAGTCTTTGAATATAACAGCTGAAATGTTTGTTTTCCTTTTTTCCCCTTGCAGTCATTATTTGACTTGGGAAAATGCTTATTAACTGTGCTGAATTCTTTCTTCAATTTCTCTTTCTCAAAGCATGCATGCTGAAGGACAATCAGGAGGTCATACCTTGTAATAAGCTGCAACACCTTAACGAGACTGAATGTTTGAGATACAAATGCTGTTTCTCATCATCCAAGACCCCTGGCCCCAGCTGTTTTGTCCCACTAAGAGACAGTAAGTTCATCCTCTTTCCTCTCCTTTATTTTTACTTTAAAAAACTGAATAAACAGGTCACAGTGGCATCCATTCACATTTGGGCCTCCCAGCTTAACTACTCAAAGGGGACTTCCAGCACTAGAGCAGTCCTGTCCTTAGAAAGTCCCAAGGTGGTCAGGACTCTCTTCAGTAGTGTCTGTTTAGCCCTTAGATCAGGGGTCCTCAAACTACGGCCCGCAGGCCACATGATGCGGTGTGAATTGTATTTGTTCCCGTTTTGTTTTTTACTTCAAAATAAGATATGTGCAGGGTGCATAGGAATTTGTTCATCGTTTTTTTTTTTTTTTTTTAAACTATAGTTCGGCCCTCCAACGGTCTGAGGGACAGTGAATTGGCCCCCTGTTTAAAAAGTTTGAGGACGCCTGCCTTAGATGGTGACTGTGGCAGTTCAAAATTAATATTATTTTTGAGA